>JALPQI010002773.1:0-88817 GCA_025490895.1 Thaumatotibia leucotreta | reverse complement strand
AAAATTTTAATGAATTCATACGATATGCGATATAACCAAAGTAAATTAACAGTGTTGTTTAAATTTAACTTTATTCCATTGCGATACGGCATAATGTAGTTTTTTTCTCTTATTTTACAAAAATACATAGGTATGTACAATCTACATTTTTACCACAAACTGAAAATTTTACTGTTTGAAAACTGTTTGGACTCTTAATACTTATGTCAATAGTTTTGCCGCTTTGAAACCGAGGAGCAAATAAATCCAAATACTAATTCAACTAATAATCTTTAAAAATTTTGAATCAAAAAGAAAATTTAATGATTAATCGAATAATCATTGGCCCTGTAGATATTATGGCTATTCATTTCTAATTGCTACCACAAAGTAGTTTTTTTGGACACGTAGTGCTTTTGTGTACTACTAAATATCATTGGGGCCGTGGGGTGACCGGCTTGCGAATAGTCCCCCACCATATCATCCCGTGGTTGCAGTAAGAGCCTGCTAAGGGAATAAATACCGGAAGATGGGCAGCAGCATCTTCCGCAGAGTAACAAGTAACAAACTGCGCGCGCCAACCCGCCTGCCAAGCGTGGCGCGTATGGCAACAATGAAATGAACAATACACAACCTAGGCCCCTAGTGCCCGGCAGTCCTGCTCTTCCTGGCTACGGTAGCGGCCAGAGAAACAGGGCAAGGGGTGCTAAGAATCACCGGCACCTATCCGGCTACCCACCCCCACGACGATTGGCCCTAACACACAATATCCGCACTATGAGGGCTGACGAAAAGATTTACGAGCTGGAAGAGGAACTGAGCAAGTTACACTGGGACATAGTCGGGCTATACGAAGTCCGTAGAGAAGGGGAGGACACCGTAACCCTGAAGTCCGGTAACTTGCTCTACCACCGGGAGGGCGACCAACAGTCCCAAGGTGGTGTCTGGTTTCTCGTCCACAGGTCCCTCGTAAACAACATAATAACCATCGAAAGTGTGTCGAGCAGGGTGGTATACCTGGTACTCAGAATATCCAAAAGATATTCGCTGAAGGTCATCCAGGTATATGCACCGACCTCGTCACACTCCGATGATGAAGTAGAAGTTATGTATGAGGACATAAGTAAGGCCATACATACTTCTAAAACCTACTTCACTGTTGTTATGGGGGACTTCAATGCAAAGTTGGGCAAGAAAAGCGGTGATGAGTTGAGAGTGGGGCAATTTGGCTATGGACAACGGAACCATAGGGGACAGAGGCTGGCCGACTTTTTGGAGAAAGAGGGACTCTTTATGATGAACTCTTTCTTCCAGAAGCCGCCTCAAAGGAAATGGACCTGGTTGAGTCCCGATGGTTCCACGAGAAATGAGATAGACTTCATCATGACCGACAGGAAACGTATATTCAGTGATGTGTCTGTGATCAACAGGGTGAAAACCGGTAGCGATCATCGAATCGTCAGGGGCTCACTGAATATCAATGTTAAACTTGAAAGGTCCAGCCTGATGAAGTCTACGCTCCGTCCCACTCGAGCCCATATCCAAAACCCCGAAAGCTTTCAACTTGAGCTTTCTAACCGCTTTGCTTGCCTTGAGGACTTGGCATCAGTGGACGAGATCAACGACGGGCTAGTACAAACTGTCCATATGGTAGGGTCTAAATTTTTTAGACCGCGCCGTAAAGATAGACCTCAAAAACTGACCGTTCAAACTTTAAACCTCATGGCTGAACGACGCTCGCTACAGCTGCAATCTTCGGATGACGCGGAGTCATATAGGCAGCTCAATAGACGCATATCAAAGTCCTTGCGACATGACGTGCGTCTCTTTAATACTAACCGTGTTAAAGAGACAATCGAGCGAAACCAAGGCTCCAAAGTGTTCGCAAAGGACAAGTCTATTGGGCAAAGCCAGCTGACAAAGCTGAAACGGGGAGATGGCAGCATAGCGTCAACAAAAGCAGAGGTTTTAGGTGAGATCGAGAGGTTCTATGGACAGTTATATACTTCGGTCGCAAAGCCCGTTGACAGTTTGGTAGGAGATCCAAGAGCCAGGCTGTCCCGACACTACTAGTCTGTACGAGATTAGGATGGCCCTGAAGCAGCTTAAAAACAACAAGGCGCCGGGCAATGACG
The DNA here is from genome assembly GCA_025490895.1 of Thaumatotibia leucotreta. Taxonomy (NCBI): domain Eukaryota; kingdom Metazoa; phylum Arthropoda; class Insecta; order Lepidoptera; family Tortricidae; genus Thaumatotibia; species Thaumatotibia leucotreta. Next base: position 86,703 of record JALPQI010002773.1, on the reverse strand, counting down.
GAATCACTTCAGAGCTTCTGAGAGCGGGTGGAACACCGGTTCTTAAAGTCCTCCAGAAGCTCTTTAATTCCGTCTTGTCCGAGGGCAAAACGCCTGAAGCTTGGAACCGAGGCGAAGTGGTGCTATTTTTCAAAAAAGGTGATAACAGCCTTTTGAAGAACTGTGGACCCATCACGCTTCTGAGTCATGTTTATAAACTGTTTTCAAGGGTCATCACGAACCGTCTCGAATACAGACTTGATGACTTCCAGCCTCCCGAACAAGCTGGATTCCGAAAAGGCTATAGTACCATAGACCACATACATACGCTGCGACAAGTTATACAGAAGACCGAGGAGTATAACTTGCCATTATGCTTAGCGTTTGTGGACTATGAAAAAGCCTTCGATTCGGTAGAAATATGGGCAGTGCTTGAGTCTCTTCAGCGATGCCTCATTGACTATCGGTACATCGAAGTGTTGAAGTGTTTGTATAGCAACGCCACAATGTCGGTCCGAGTACAGGAGCAGACTACGAGGGCTATTCCGTTGCGAAGAGGCGTAAGGCAGGGAGATGTTATATCTCCGAAACTGTTTACTGCCGCAATGGAAGATGCTTTTAAGCTCCTGGAATGGCAAGGACTTGGCATCAATGTGAACGGCGAAAACATCACTCACCTTCGGTTTGCCGACGATATCGTAGTCATGGCAGAGTCGATGGAGGAACTCAGCAAAATGCTCAATGACCTTAACCGAGTTTCTCAACGGGTGGGCTTGAAAATGAACATGGATAAGACGAAAGTTATGTCAAATGCCAATGTTGTGCTCACCCCGGTTTCTGTTGAAAACTCGGTACTCGAAGTTGTTGACTCGTACATCTACCTAAGACAAGTAGTCCAATTAGGTAGGTCCAACTTCGAGAAAGAGGACAACCGCCGAATCCAACTCGGCTGGGCAGCGTTCGGGAAACTACGCGATGTCTTTTCGTCCGACATACCTCAGTGCCTTAAGACGAAAGTCTACAATCAATGTGTGTTACCAGTGATGACTTACGGCGCCGAAACGTGGTCCTTCACCATCGGCCTCATCTCTAAACTCAGAGTCGCTCAAAGAGCTATGGAGAGGGCTATGCTCGGAGTTTCTCTGCGTGATCGAATCAGAAATGAGGAGATCCGTAGGTGAACTAAAGTTACTGACATAGCCCTCCGGATTACTAAGCTGAAGTGGCAATGGGCAGGCCACATTGCACGCAGAGCAGATGGTCGATGGGGTCGAAAAGTGCTCGAGTGGAGACCACGGCTAGGCAAACGCAGCGTAGGACGTCCACCCACAAGATGGACAGACGACCTTATGAAGGTCGCCGGGACACGCTGGATGCAGGTCGCATCTAACCGGTACATGTGGAGGTCCAGAGGGGAGGCCTATGTTCAGCAGTGGACGTCTTATGGCTGAGATGATGATGATGATGAAATATCATTATTTTATCGGCTAATCTATGAAGTGGACCATTTTCAATAGCAAAAAATATATGTTATAATTTGTATTTATTTATCAAGTTGAAAACTAGAAGTGACTGACCGCTTTTGTCTCGCTTCCTACATGAAAACGAATATCTACTTGTTATTTCAAAAAATGCAAAATGATGGACAGTGTTTTTTTCAGTAAGAATATAAGAAGAGAGATAATTATGATGTTTGTGTAGTTTATGAATACGTGTAATTTTGATGTTTCTGGGTTCATTATACAAATTTACTTTTTAACATATAACCTGTCCGAAATGTTAACGGATTTTATTTAGAGTAGTCATTAATTATTCAAATTCTTATGGATTTGGTAAAACGTATTTGATTTCAAAGTAATTACGAGGGTCTTATTATTAGCATAATGGCTGTCCGATATTTTTATTGAATACTAAATGACAAGCAGATCGAGTTTTGTTAGTCCGGGTTATTCTTGACCCTCTGTATATATCGAGCAAGCATATCAGCATATGACGGCAGTCACAATATATTATATTTGTCACCATCTCAATTCTTCCCATGGGCATCGTAAGCGTCGACTAAGGGATTGCAGTCTTCCATGCCATTCCTTTACTAAGATAGATGATGGGCGGCAGAATCATCATAGTGGAGACACAATAGCTAATCTGCTTGTCTAGCGTGGCGATTAATGGGTATTACCTCCATACATTGATTCATGAGTCCATACTCATAGGTAATAACTAGGAGAGCCACCACCAAAAATGTACATTATGAAACTCATTTTACGCTCCTTAATCTTAAAATTTGGTTACTCTCGCTTACGTGGTTTAGCTAATATCACAGTTTAAAAATCACCTTAATTTCTTTGACATAATTATGTGAATGAATCTGAAATAAAAGAAGGTCGTAGGCTGATATTGCGCATAAAGTGTTCTTAGGTCCTACCACTACTGCACCTCAAATTAGAACCAAAACCCTCGCGGTGGCCAATGTTCTTAGGTTACCCTGCTAGACTTATTGAGGGTAATTATAAAATGGTGTTTACGGCGGAATTGTATATAGCTAACAATAAGGAACATTTAGAAAACAACATAATTTACTTACTTGAGGTTCTAACCAGAGTTTTACATAGGTACTTAAAGTACATTATTACCATTAACTTGATTTACACAAATAAATAGTTACAATATTTTGGCAAGGGTGTATAATATATCGAGAGGTATTATCACTCTGTTTTTTTCGTATGGCTTTTGTGTACTCTGCATATCAGAGTCTAACAGTTTTTAAGTATTCTACTGCTTCTTGAGTAAGAGTAGAAAAATCCTCCAGTCACCCAGGGTATTTGGTAAGGAGACAGTCAAACACCATGTGGTGTACGGTCTGCTCGAGTGCTCCGTACCGGCATACCGGTGATTCGCAACAGTTCCATTTGTACCATATCGCCGGTTTAGAGGCAGAATCAACTATTTCGGTAAAACATATTTTAAATCGTTTTCTATGCCAATGACATAAAATAAGATTTGTCAAAACCAACTTCAAGGAAATAGTTGGTTCTCCTCTGCTTCTTACCCGACGATATATAGACTCTCTAAAATAACATGTCGGGTCTCACCTCATCAAACACGAAATAAACATGCATCCTAAAATATTCCTACACGAAATTCCATTGCATTCACTAACTACTTGCTTTCGTTTTATAACTAACTGCTGGACGTAGGCCTCTCCTATTAACCATGCGTATAGACCCATTAGGAGGTTAATGCCCATAATCGCCACGCTTGGCAAGCGGATTGGCGATCGCAGTAATGTGTCCACTATGATGACGCTGCTGCCGATCATCAATATTTTGTCAAATAATGGTCAGTGACACTTCCAGTCCCTTAGTCGACACCCGAAGGAGGAGTTGAGGCGGATAAAAAGGTCTTATTAAATATACCTATCTACTTTACGAATACATTCTATGTATCTATTTACATACATCACTCGATGAGTGTATTATGTCAAGTTTTTAATAAGAATAGAATTAATTTAAATAAGGTTCGCAGCTTCATAACGAATAAATAGAAAATATATGTTTTGTGTACAAGCATTAAGTATTATGTTATTTGAATAAAATAAAAGATAACTACCTAATTACAATAAAATAAAAGTTTTATTTGAATCTGTCAGGTAAGTCCCGTGGATAACCCCAGTGGAATTTACTCGTGAAATTGATAGGTACTTTTCAAATAAGTATCTATTTATTATTGTTTTCATAAATAAGCACTTAACTAGATATACCTATTTCAATATATTTCTCACCCAATTACAATTGTTAAATACTAATAAACTTTGGTAATAATTTATATTTAAAAAAGTATATAACCTCGTAAGACCCAATGTACATTACAATGTACACTCCACTACATTGGAATTTAAACAAATACGACATAATTATATTTTATACTTTCACGATTATCACTCATATTTTAAAGACAAACGGGTCTTAATCGCGTAACGAGTTTTCCTGCGACCACGGGTGAAACGTCATCCCCGAAACATCAGGATTATAATTAAACGTAAGTTTACGCGATTTAGACCCGTTTGTGTTTAAAATATGACATACGACATATGTATCATGCTGATAATGCATACTTATGTAGCATATCATTTCATGAACTTAGTAAATTAAAGACAGGTAAAAAGATTATTGAATTTACCCGCTCGGTGAAATACAAACTTGAAGTAATTTTATTGTAATGCAAAATACTTGAACTCATACCTTGAGCAAACATAGTCATTACGATAAAAGTTATAGTTATTTCTTGAATAATTTGTAAAGCTTACACAAAGCCAGTAATTATGATAACATTGGAAACTAAGACGCATCTCTTAAAATATTCATTACTAACAAGTCAAAATTGGAATGGAAAATGAAATAGCAATGAAAAATTCTACTAGTAACTAAATAATTAAGTCAAAGGTAACGTATAAGAATAAAATTAAGGCCACGCTTAGAGTCGACGATAAACTTATGAGTAGGTAAATATGCTAATCTGTTCAAATGAGTATCCGTTTAGCTAGCTTAGTAGTTATTTTGTCCTGGTTTATACAATTTAAAGTCTTTAATTATTTTGATTATGTTAAAAATGAGGTCAAAAATATTCCGGCCCGATGCAAAAAGAATTGTCTTACAGAGCCGAAACTGGTTGAGATGAAAAATAGACTCATTGACTAGTCCTATACAGGTTTTATGTGGTTCAATTAGCTTTCAGTACCCTTGAAAAAAACCTACCTAAAGTGGCGTCTTCAAAAGACATGAAATTTACCGGATTGACAACTTTATAATACATTTATTTTACTTTTTTAATTAATATATGTGTTTATTTGCACGTTGTACAATAAAAACCTATACCTACTGTACATTATATTAAACTGAAAAAAAATACTCCCATTGCCTTTTTTCTTCAGACTGTGGTAGAGTTCTTACACAAAAACACATATATTTTTTCTGTGCTAATTCTTAGAAAATGTTTGCTAAATAAGTGATATACGCTTTTAATAATTGAAAATTTCTCTACAAATTGTCGCTTATTACCCATATTACAAACCTTAATATAGCATACCGTGGTACTAGGTCAAGTAACTAATGAATTACTCATTACTGTACAAGAAATTTATTACTTTATAACAGTAATGAGTTTTCACTATCATATCATAATAGAGAGCTTTTTAGTGTAATACAGTCAGGGGCACACATTATGTATACACTTTTTTAATTATGTCTGGGGCATAAGGTCTAAAGCTGTATATATATGTATGCCCGTATTTTTACCGTATTACTAATATACGTATTTGCTTTAGTACGTTTTTGTCTAGGTGGACTATATTTAAGAACCTAGAAAAATTATGTGCATTCATCAAGTTTTCCAAATAATAAAAATTCTTCTTTAAAAGAAAAGGGTCATTTTTTTATTTTCGCAGTTTAGACTGGTATTTCGATATATAGTCATTAATGCTAGGTTTATTATTTACATTTATCACTATTTTCTATTGGTAATAATTGATAAAACTTATAAAGCACAGAAGCCGCGTACCATGAGCTGCGACTACGTTATAACGCGCTTTTACTTTCTATCCTGCTCTTTCGATCGCACTAATAAGTGAGTACGAGCGGGATGGATAGAAAGTAAGAGCTACAGGTTGCTTAGCCAAGTTGCCAATCGCTAACGCTTAGTAGCGTATCGTAGTTTTCCCTAGCTGTCACTCTTTCATATTAGTGCGACAAAGACACTTAGCTGCCTTTCGTTTACGATTGACGATTAAGCGTTAGCGATTGACAACTTGTCTACTTACCCAGTTCTGTTCCAAACGTTTAAATAGGGACGTGCAACATATAATTATAAAATGCTTCCTAGACAGGGATGTCTACAATTAAATTTATTCTAAATGGTTGACAGCAATCTCACTTATGATATTTACAACAACTTATGACATTACGATCGTACGAGTTCTTTTCTGTTTTTCAAGATAAACTCGCCTTTTAAATGTTTCATACCTACATATAATATCATCATTATTAAAACACATTTTTTGAATGTTGCATTCTTTACGATTAAAATAGGCAAATATTTCTGAAACCAGTTCATTAGTGATATTTTTCGTAAATAACCTAAACGATGCCGTAAGTGGCTACATAAAAGGCTAAAATTAAAACGAACCAAATAAATTGAGTCTCAATAGTATCACTTCGCCATTAAATTTATATTATAGTAACCTTCACCTCTACAAAGTTCATGATATATAGATATAAGATATAAGATTATATGATATAAGATTCCCATCTTACGTAAAGTAATGTTCATACCTGCATAATTACATGATGTATGTGACAATTGTAATGCAGAGACAAGGAACGTGTTAAATTGTAGTTTAAAGCATGAACTTTGTAGAGGTGAAGGTTACTATAATATAAATTTAATGGCGAAGTGATACTATTGAGACTCAATTTATTTGGTTCGTTTTAATTTTAGCCTTTTATGTAGCCACTTACGGCATCGTTTAGGTTATTTACGAAAAATATCACTAATGAACTGGTTTCAGAAATATTTGCCTATTTTAATCGTAAAGAATGCAACATTCAAAAAATGTGTTTTAATAATGACGATATTATATGTAGGTATGAAACATTTAAAAGGCGAGTTTATCTTGAAAAACAGAAAAGAACTCGTACGATCGTAATGTCATAAGTATAATAACAAAATATAACATACAATGAAATCAACCTAATCACACGTGTTGTATAGGCTTTCAGTAAAGTGCATACCTACCTAAAGCTGAGTTGCTGCAAGTTTTGAAATAAAGTACAAGAAAGTGATACAGATATTTGTCACTCACTCTTATCTATAGCTACATCTCAAAACTTGTAGCAAATAACTTGCAAGTGTAAAGGCTTAAGGCGGATATTAGTGTTATTAGAAAATATTACAAACTAATTCTTCAATTCTTAAAGTATTTACAAGATTGGTCGATTGATCGTCAAATTGCAGTAAAATCGTATTTTCCTTAATCCGAAACACAATATTTGTTATATCCTCAATAATGAATTCACCGAACACAAGTAACACAAAACATAGAAATAAGAAAACCTCTGTAGTAAAAACACTCTCTAAGTATAAGTGCAAACTGTCACAAGTTGCAAAACAACACGGTGTTTTCAATGCGTCAGTTTATTGGAAAAAATATTCCTGTTGATCGTTTGAGCTATTTTCATGTTACTTGCGTTGTTTTACGTGCTAGTTACAATGAATTAAAACTGTGTTCCTACGTAGGCGGCCGGTAAATATACTACAACTGTGCGATTTTTTTGTTTGCATAAAAAAGCCCGTACGGTGTTGATTTATTTTATTTATTTAGGCTCTTTTAAAATTGTTTTAAAAACAAACTTATTTTATAGTTGTCGATTCAAAAAATAATTATTTTAAAATAAGACTCGAATTAAATTGATACTGTAAATATTATTTTGATTTTGAATGATGAAGCATGGTCCGCTTTTGTTGTAAATATCATAAGTGAGATTGCTGTCAACCATTTAGAATAAATTTAATTGTAGAATGAAAAGAGATATTTGTAAATAATACCTGATTAAACATATTGACAGTAAACATCTATTAATACATGATAGTTCACATAATGACATACCCGCCGTTTATGGTAACATAGTTGTCATCTTCATAATAAACTAAATCAAGAAGAAGACCTTATTGTCATAGTTATGGAGTGTGAAGGATGAGCATTAACGTACATAAACCGTTATAATAGCCTATAAATAAAGTTGACCGAGAAACAGAAAACTATAAAATTAAGTTAATTAAGAATACCTTTTTTTTTCAAATAAGGACAAGAATACAAGTGATTTATAAGTGCTTAAATACTTTATCTACTAACAAAATGTTCGAAGAAAAAACCGTTAGTATCTGCCGCAACGTGTAATAAATTTAGGGATTTAAATAATTTATTTGAATCTAGGATTATTATAAAACTATAATCCTAATTGTGTTCCAAAATGTGAACATTTAATGTCACAGAGCATTATAACAAAGATGATTTTAACAAGACATCAATCCTGCTTGCAAAAAATGAAATTTAATAGTGGAACAGTAGTACTAAATTACATCAAAGATGATTTTAACAAGACATCAATCCTGCTTGCAAAAAATTAAATTTAATAGTGGAACAGTAGTACTAAATTACAACACATTTGTTTCAAGCGCTAGGAGTTCAGTGACACGGGGAGGCAATGGACATGATGTAACTCGAGACAACCGTTTCTAGATTAGAACATCATTGATGGCAACTTGTGAATTTGGCGACTCGACGAATAGCTACGCGAAACGAGGTGATACCTCCCGTTGCGAAAGCTTTCTTACATCGGGGGCTATAAAATAACCGAAAAGTTGAAACTAGTTTTTCTTGTTTTTTGAGCTAAAACTTAAACGTTGAATAGTTGCCAAGTGGTATATTTAATAAGAAATTTAATTATTGATTCTAAAATGGAATTTAATGGTCTATTTTATGGTTTAAGTTTATAAATATTCTACATAAGCATATTCGAATCGTATCTTTCCTGATTCGCTACAAAGTTTTCACATCTTGGATGCTAATGAAAACGTATTAGCAGAAAACTTATTCGTTGTTGGTTAGTACATAGTTTTTTGCTGAGCTTGAACTCCTTATGAGGTGTGTACCTACGCGTCTACTTGTATTTACCTTGTAAGTGACGACGTCTTTCAAATTAGTGTGATTTATTTATAATTAACATTCGGTGTTACATACGTCAATTGTAGCAGAAATAGCAGACGTGCGATTATCAATGTAACGTAAATATTATGCTGTTTGTATGGCTTTTTTGAGTTGCCGATAAACACCTGTATTTTCCTGTTTATTCATTAAAGTACACTGCAAGTACTGCAACCAATTTTTTATTTCGACGTAGCTGGAAAATTTTGTAAGTATTTTGGACAAGCCATTGTGCAAATGTTTTTTGCTTAAAGTGGGAAATCTCCTTGAGTATTTATAAACTCTGTGCGCGAAAGCTTTCTTGGTTTCAGAAAATAGCCTCGAAAATATAAATGGATCCTAGTAAACATAAAAAAAATTAAGCTTGATTGTGATTACTGTGATTATGCACGTCAGCCCTGAAAGAAGTGGATATTATTTACCAGCCAAAAAATTCCATCTGAACATAATAATATATGTATAATGATGATACAATTTCTTACCTTACCTCACCATGATTTAAAGGTTATACATTTTAGGAACCTGCAACGTATGAAAGCATCGTGACATAGATCGTCACGAAGAAGGTCTTATTTATTTTGTCGTCAGATTATCAACTAAGGTAGTACAGTCAAATGCAAAAATAAGTATTGAAAGAATCCGCTCATAAATATGTTGCGACGTTCTTATTACACAGAATTAGAGTGCACTGGGACATATTTTTGAACATTATTGTGTACACCTTATTTAGTCTTTGACTGTACCCTTAAAATAAAACAGAGTACTTTTTAAACAATACATGTGGAAAATTTCTCCTATTAGTAGAAAACATAATGAATTATCCTTGAACATGTCGAATAGGGCTCCTGCTGTTTGAACCTTGTTTTAACATGTTAACTTATGGCTTTATAGTGTCGCATTTTAAGTGGATCGTCAATCTTGCTTCAGAAAAAATGGAGTAGGTAGGTATAAGGACTGACAACTTATGTAAGGACATTGGCCTCATCCTAATTAATATTTCTCTATTAATCGCAGTCTTCGTGTTAAATAAATCTCGATGGCGATATTTTATTTTACAAAGTCAGGTTATTCGCCATCAGGCAGGTGGCCGCAGTCTTGTCTCATTTTTATTTGCCGTTGAAAATTTACGAGTGTTGAATATATAATGTATTGGATGGTCACGTAGCGCGCTCATGGGGCTTATGTAAATTTTGACTCGGAGTCTGCAGACAGAGTGGCATCACTACAATGCCGAACTTACGAGCGACACTTGTTTCGAATCAGCTACCTACATGCTATTATTTATTCGTGACATTTATCATGCAGACTTACATATTGCCGGAAAAATTGAAATGCCTTTGTCGTTAAAAGGCAGCATGTTCTTTATGAACCAAACGGTGACTTTGAGATTTTTTTATATTTTATATCGTACTATGGTGAGAAACCATAAGCATTCTGTTACTATGAGCCAATCTATTCATTTGTAAGATAATTCTGAACCTAATAAGATTTTTTTGCAGGCCTCAAGCAAGAATTAGTTGACCCCTTAAGCTTTGACTTTTTGCCTTAATAAACTGGTTATTTGGTCTAAGAGGTTAAATGGACAGGCGTGAGGATTTTTAACGTATTCTGACAAAAAATAAGTAGGTAGCTAACTGACATAATACTTGGATAATGCGATTTGTCCAACCAAATTCAAGTACTCTATGGTGAGTGATTAATAGGACCACTTGATTCTGTATCATGTTTACTAAGAGCTTTGACCTGCCACCGTCCCTGTCAAGTCAACAAATACGGTTTCAAAGTGATAGCCAAACCCTGCGTGGTTTGGAGTAGCCTGTATAGTTCTTTATCATTTATATAATTTTGCAATAAACGTACAATTAATTAAATTACGTGGTATATAATACCGTAATTTTTTATCAACATCAATTATTAAATCTTTTGTCTTTTGCATATTTGTTTCTGTTAATCTGGTTTGTTCATAAGTTAAATATTATTTCATATTGCAATCAATTGCATTGGAGAATAAAGTTTTTCAAATATCAAAGGTCTAATTTATCATCTGATGCAGGTGTAATTTTTTTACACACATCGTTATATTTTTTGTAGGAATCAGACAAAAAATGTGTTTTAAGCGGGAAAACGAGCACGAAGAAATTGCACACAGTATTCGCAAAATTTGTTCTGAAATGAAATGAAGATTCTTTTGAGATGAGTAACATTTGTTATGATGTGATTTTTAAAGAGTATGATATCGTCGGGGATAGTGCAATACAGCGTAACTTTCACTAAGATACTATCAACAAGTATAGGTAAGATAGAAGACGGTATCTTTTTTGTCAATTGCACTACCCATTAAGATAAACAAATATTGTATACTTAAATTTATACAATTTGTGTCACTGTCTGTGATTTTGGCATCTTTTAGAAATGATGGATTCATGGGGGGAACTGAAAGACCTCCATTTCACAGTACCATAATTATTGTGTCTTAACTATTAGTTACGATTAAGTCTAAAATAGTTATGTAAGATATAATAAAATATACCTACTTAAACTAAGTACAAACCAGTTTCTATGTGCTATTATATACTTAAGTTTGAAAATAGATACCACGTGCAAAGGAAATGATTTCATAATTAATCGCCAAAGACGACCGGTTTCTTCGATATAAGCTGATATTTGATAAAGTCATGTGTGTCATGCATGCCATGAATAAACATATTTTACAATGCATAATATAAGCTTAGAAATTACCCTCATTATTATTCAATAGTCAATATTGGCATAGCATGGCAGGACTATCTTTTATTTTTGACATAAGGATGTCATTCAATTGAAAAACCAAAACGAATCAGCTATGATGTAATAAACGGTTCTAACCGAATAATTTAGTTGGCAAAACGAAGCTTGTGAAATAATTATGAAGAATAAAATATAATAATTAAATCTATCTTTTCAAATAAGTTATTCGTAACTAAACAAAAACACATATTAAACTGACAAAATAGAAAGAAACAAAGCCAAGAAATGGTCTCATCTCAGCGTGCAGTTGCAGCTGGCATGTGCAAGCGCTGATCTTCCGATGATACCATCACTTGAAAAACAGGATGATAATAGTAATAAGTAGATCGGTAATTGTAATTTGAATCGGAAATACGAGTACTGTCAAAATACGAAAGTCTCACTTTACCTTTATGACTAACTCTCGTAACACAATGGAGGCGATCATTTTTGGTTTGATTAAAAGCCCTTCACTGTGTACGACTTTTTTGCGATCGACCCATTCCACAAAGTAAAATAAGTCCATATTCTATAAAAAACAACCTTATTTGTAAATATAAGAAAACGGTACGTAACTCTTTAGCACTAGTAAAAATCATTTCCAATTTTTTTTAGAACCGCTCAGTAAATTCAATTATTGATATTTAAATGTAGGTCCTTAGTAAAAGTTCATAAATATGACCTCAATGAACTTGTAATGAAAATAAAAAAAATGGAATTTGTTACTAAAGTACTTTATTCTAAAAACGATCAAACCTTTTGTATCAAATGGGTCTTTGTATATTATAAATGGTTCCGCCAACCTACTTAAATATATCAAAATCAGATCAAACTTATACAACTTCAAAGTACCTATACTAAAATTCCTTACATAATATGACTAACGATAGCCTAGCTTAAGGACGTAATATTTAACAAGTCCTCAAAGGTTTAGGCGGCTGAACAAGCATAACGAGGCGACGACCTTCCTTAAGGCGAGGAGTATTGTGAAATGAATTTTTTTCTATGATTATGTTTTATGTCCAGCGGACTCCTGCGATCTTTACCAGGTCATCAGTCCACCTACGAATTAGTAGGTATCAGTAGTAGTAGTCCAGTACAAATAGTGGGGCGCCTACCCACGCTGCATCTTCCGGTGGATGCGGGTGGCACATGACCGGTCATTGTGGCAATCTTTCGGGAAGGCCTATGTTCAGGAGTGGACGTATTTCGGCTGATATAATGATGATGTTTTATGTTGCTCAAAATATTTGCGAAAATTAAATTATGAAAACGGATAAACTCGCGTAACATATTAAATAACTTTAACTTCATTCCGACGTTTCGAACACTTTACGGATGACATCCGCAGACCACGAACCCTGTAAAGTGTTCGAAACGTCGAAATGAAGTTAAAGTTAGTTAATAATTATGTTACGCGAGTTTATCCGTTTTCATAGTTTTATTTCATGTGTAATCCACGCTGTTAACGAAGAAAATATTAAGTAATAGTCTCTCAGGTACAACTAATATTTACCTAGCTTATTATTAGCTAAAAAAATAAATATAAGAATAGTAGATCGTTAACCAAGGGCTAAAAGTAAGTGAATGGCGCTCGAACGAAGTGAGATGTGAAGTGGATGGTTTCATAAGATACGGGTAAAATGGGTTCTCTATTTTTCATTTCCACCCTGAGATTGTATAAACTGTCTACATGAATAATAGAACGTGAATGAATGAGAATTACAATGCGATAGCTTAAATGCATTTAGAAGTCAATTATCTCTGTAAAGTCCTAAAGCAGAATAATCTTCCTTGATAGGTAAAATTTATAGGTCTTCAAAATATTCCGAACTTATTCGGTTAATATCCTACATTTCACTTGAGTACTGTTTTCAATATGTAACTTTTATTGCAAAAACACATACAAAATAAGTGTACAGCAAACAGCAAATTCCATTCCATTTATACATTTAATTTAACATTTTAAGTACAATTAAAATGAAAGCATGCTAATAAAATAAAACAAGATTTTAAGAGCTACATAATTGTTTATATCATAAAGGTTATTTCACCTTAAAGCTTCTTTACATTAACTATTAGTGACAAGTGTATGTTAATACATGTTTCCTATGTAGGTAATTGTATACCTTAGCAAATATACAAACTCGCACTGTTTACTAATAAACGTGTAAATAATAAACCATAAGACAGGTTCAATGCCGTCCGTGAGTTTAGGATTCACACTCTAACGACTTGCTTACTTTACTTATTGTTTAGGCGACATGAATTCTGAATCGCTATTAGTTACTTACTTAATCTCATATTCTTAACACTCATAGAAAAACACCCTTATGGGCGGATTTTTGCTTTTGTTGTCGTTTTTTTTAATTTTCCAGGATATTTATATTTTATCTTCTCAGAATCGCGAGCTTTTTTTGATCCTCATTAGGAGAAAAAAGTGTTGCGAAAATTCTTGTTTTCCACTAAGTTACGGTCGAAGAAAGTGTATAAAAAATAGTAACTCAATGGAATTTTTTTTGACACATTTTTATTTCTATCAGGATCGAAGAGCTCGTGATTCTAAGTAGAAAAATGTAAAATAGTCAAAAGTTGGAAATTAAATAAATCATAACGAAATAAAAATCCACACTTATAAAAAATGAAACAAAGGTGATTTTTTCCATTCATTAATTGCTGTAAATCAGAGGTCAATTAGGTAAGTACAGAGACGATTTGTGGCAAACATGTTACCAGACTCAAAAAGTACCTAGTTCATTTGGCGTCACCTCATATTTTTAAATCAATATATATTATGGCGAATACAAGGAAACTTATATACGAAATATCACTTGATATTCACAAGTGCTTTACGGTGAAGGAAAACGTCGTGAGGAAACCTGCATAGTGCATACACCTGCGAAGAAACTCAAGGGTGTATGTGAAGTCCCCAACAAGTACTGGGCCAGCGTTGAGACCACGCAAAATAGGCACGTTTGAGTGATCACGGACGAGTTACGGAAAAAAAGACCAGAACAACAACAATAGCAACAACAAGGAAATGTATGCGTATTTCACCTTATTACGATGCATACCTACGTGTACGAGTATACTTACTAATAATAATTGGAAACACTTTATCAGATTTGAGTAAGGTTGAAACAGTTGACAATCATATCGTAAAATTTTCTGCACAAAAAACTTTCTTTTATCGGTCTTCTAAGATTTCAGTTATCTTTTTTCATGCGGGTGAGGTGAAGGTACCTTGTGGTGGGTCGGCGCTTACGTCACGTAGTATCAAATTTGTGTATGAATTGCCTTTAATAAAAGCATATTTTCAAAAAAAAATTGCATCTTAAAGTATTCTAGATAATTATGTTCATACTTTCTTCTAATTTATTTAGGTAACTATAAAAAAATTACTCTAAGTAGGTGAGATTGAAACTTTTTCGATTTTACACTTATTTTTAAGTAAATTTGTACACAAAATGTCACTGCAATATTTTGCTCACTTTATCTAATAAATATATAAACGCAATAATCATACACAAAATGGAAAATAAATGATTATACCATAAACTATTTCACAATTACATTGTGAAACAATTATAAATACACCAATAATATACAACAGTAACAACAGGATATACTGCAAACCAGAGGAGACGCCTTTTCCCAGCAGTGCGACAACCAATAGCAGATTCGCGTTTTATAAAGTAACATTTTGCAATTTCGCTGTTCGCCTCTCTAACGCACGCACATATTTACTAGAAAGAGAAGCAAACAGCAAAATTGTAACTTTATAAATCGCGATCCTGGCTGTTTTAAAAAAAAACTTAAAATATGGTAGATTTCTCTCCAACCGTGATCTCTTGACCTCAATGCTTATTCCATATTATGGCTATATCTATTTTTACACATGCTGATACTTTTATAACTTTAACAAGATTTATTTTAAAAATCCTGTTACCAGCGGAATCCTAAGCATGATCGTAAAATATTTATTGGTTTTGGAATATTTAACATTACTTATGACACTTGTTAGCCTTCAGCATTGTGTTTGATGTCTCGAGATGTGCATGTCACGCCTACTGCCTTTGGATCTTTTGAGGCGAGTCAACATTTGTTGGTAAATAAAAACTAGTTCGTTATAATGACGATGGATACTAACGTATCTTCGCAGGGTGATTTTTATTCACCGTTAAAATTTTAGAGGGTTATTTTTGAGGTTATATTGATGAACTTTTCCAATGGGACTGACATCCGATTCGAGCAAAAAGCCTACTAATATCTCAGGGTTTATATGGAACATCAGTTTTTTCCATCACCCATCAATGACATCGATTTTATACAATATACAAATACAAAATTTATACAAAATTATACAAAATTTTATACAATATCTATGTCATTGAAGTGGGTGATGAATCAGAATTAATTATGTCAAAGTGGCCATAAAATAGCCTTACTATGAGTAAGTTGTCGCATAAGCAATACTTAGTCTTAGGTTGGTACTAATAAATATTCTTTAGCCTAAAATAAGCCTAACTTATAGCATTAAACGTGATTTCCATTACTAAACAACGGCTGAGCAGTTTGCTATGAAAAATACATTTCATTTATACGCAAATAAGAAATAGTTAAAAGTGTAAAAAATAACAACCTTCAGTCTCTTTCAGTTTTTTTTTCTGAATGAAGGAATGAATAACGAGGATAGCACTCAATCAAATGAAGTGACTGCAAGATTTGCAACTTAGTAACTTGAAGAAGCAACTGATTTAAATACTCGAAAACTTATCAGAAGGGCTGTTTAAATCGATGACTCATAACAATAAATTCGCATTTTAAGTACAATAATTTAACGGATGATTCATTTTATACGTTTTTAATGGTTAAATCACAGACGGCTCGCCTAGTTTCAGGTCAATAGTTCAAAAGCACCCATAATTTTTCAACTTAACATTTAGCATTCTTAAGTAAAACAGTAAATGATGTCACGGCCAATATGAGTCACGTATTTGAATAACGAATTAAAATAAGAGCTTTTATACATAATATATTTAAATATATACATTGTTTAATGTAAATAATGCGCCGTCAGTCTGTGGTTGTTTCCATTGTGTCAAAACATAATAAAACAAAACTAGATATATCTACTGCATTGTTTTATCTCCGTAAAATATGAGTCGGGCCACGAACTGGTCGGGACCGAAAAATATATAAGTATGAGTATTTTAACTAACGTGAGACTTAAACATATTAAAATATTATGGAACCGGATTGCTCACGTATTTAAGTCGATGATTGCTCGACATGTTTCGACCCATTAAGAGGGTCCTCGTCCGGAGCACCCTCGGCCAATACCCGACGCGTATGGACCCTCTTAATGGGTCGAAATCTGTCGAGCAATCAACGACTTAAATACGTGAGTAGCCCGGTTCGATAATATTTTTATATAAGTATGGGTTTTATTATCACATTATCAGTAAGGTCGCCTGAGGTAAATGTGACTATGGGGTTAGTGCGTATATTGGCAAAATGCGTATATTAAAAATATACAATAACCTCATCCCAATCCCTTACAAGGCTAGGCGCCTTTGACCATACTCTAAGGGCTAGCAATGTTACATGCATACACCTCCTATCAACTTTTCAGTTTTCTAGAATAGCTAGATTATAGAGTATTTATTTATTGTTATGTCCACTTTCACAAGTGATATTTTATAAACACGACTTTCATAAATGCAGGACTAATTGAACTACGTATGTGTTTAATATTTTTAAGCAAGTGTATCATTTACATATTTATAAATTATTGTAAAAAAACAAGACAAATATTTTCTTTTATTACTATACAAAATAAACTCTTCATTTAATGTAAACATACGAGAAATACCTCACTCAGAACCTAGTATAATAATATAAATTTGTGAAATCGCGTATCATTGTTAAACAATAAAATAGCATATAATATCGATAAGATATACGATCACACTATGGCCTAAAGAGGCAGGTCGAAAAGTGGGTGTGGCCCATTAACAATAAGCTCGAAAAATCGTACATCTAAATCACGGCATTAACATTCAAAGCAATTTAATGTATATTTATTTGTTTTATTTTTTGTCGCTTGGGCATTATCTTCTTACGATCAAAGTTGTTGTTAATTTATTGTGTAATATTGGCCATAGTGGAATTTTATTTGAATTTTCCCTTTGTTTTCATGAACAGTAAAAATATAATAATGCGATCCTGTTCAAATTATCTAACAGTAGGCCTGGTAGGTTTGTTGATTGCACTAAACATAGTTAAATCCTACTTCGCATTTTTAGTATTTCACATTTTTAGGGTTACGTAGTAAACTATAAACCCTTATAGTTTCGCCATGTTCGTCTGTCCGTCTGTCTGTCAGTTTTGAGCTCAGTTCATTGGCCGTTAGTACTAGAAATTTGGAATTTGGTACAAGAACCAAATATTAATCATGCCGACAAAGTGGCATAATAAAATAAAGAAATACATTATTGCGTGTATATTCACTAGTTGTAACGAGGGGAAGTTTTTTTTTGCCGTACTCCTGTGGAGGGGGGTAAAGTGTAATAGGTACTATATGTAGATGCCATTCTGCAATCGTATACGATAAACTACAAGTCAAGTGACCATAATAATGTATGGAAGTGGTCACGCGACTTTTCATTCGAATCTGTTTTTCTCATACATTTATTACTTATGGGTCAAACTTAAAATTATGTTATGCGTCTTTCCGGTGGACATTTTAAAAATTAAGGGCTATGAGAGTTAATTTTCTTATTGGCATTTAAAGGCACCCCTTTCCTATTGAATTGTATGATAAAAGTCATGACTACACTCCTGCGAGTTGCTTACTATTGGCCACAGGAAAGAGGGGCTCTACAGTTCAGATGAACACGCACTTTTTCTTTCCTGTGGTCGATAGTTAACAGCCTGTGGACAGGTAGTAATGATTTTTATCATACAACGTAATGAAAAAGGAGTATGTCTTAATGAACATAAGGCTTTCATAAGAAAATCAAGCTTTATAGGCCTTAACTTTTAGATTGTCCACCGGAAATGGGTTTGCGTTTGACCCTTATCGCTTATCGTGTACAATTGCAAAATGGTATCTTGGCTACTGCAGGTATCTCCACTCTACATCCACATCTACCCTTAGTCTGGGGCCTATTTTGCGAAAGCTTGTATATTGTAATACAAGCGGAAGTCCTTATCTAATTAGTAATGTTAAAAAGAGACTTCCACTTGTATTTCAAGTTACAAGCGCTCGAAAAACGGACCCCAGGGGCCCATTACCCGAAAACTTGTAATACAAGCGGAAGACCTTATCTACTTAATAGTGTCAAAAAATGACTTCCACTTGTATTACAAGTTACAAGCTTTTGAGAAATGGGCCCCAGGTCTTTAATAGACTTGTTTCTCACTAGCCAGCTGATTATATTTTTAATACGTAAAATACCAATAATAAATCACGCCCCATCCTCTCGAGATACAGGAAGCGTTAACACGAATAGATAACGAGACATTTGCAAAAACTTGTAAATAGCAATCATTTGATTGATTGTAAAAGATAAACACGGTTGTGCACTTTTTTCGCAAACGCAAAAACTATTTGGCACATTTGACGGGTCAAGAAATACATAAATACTCATGTCGGAAGCGAAGTATTGGTTTTTATTTAGTTTTTAACAATCATTAATTAGATGCTGCTTATTGGCTTGTTATCTGCGGATCTTCTGATGTGCCGAGTGACAGATTTATTATATACTTGTACGCAAGGTAATGTTTTGTTGTGTCTTGGTGTTAATTCACTCAAAGTGTTGAGTTAATTTGGTGATTAAATGCGTATATTGATTTACATAATGAGAGATGATAATGTAGTTTAATATCATTTTGTCAAACAAATATTTATGACGTGTTTTAGGCATCACTGATGGTGGCAAATAAGTAGACGGTACCATATAATACATAATTATATATTATAATCAAACCAAAAAACTTACATTAACTATTCCACAATCACGCATTTTAGGACACAATTTTGTTTTTATTATGAACTTAAACCTTACACTTTGAGTTCACGTACCTACATTTTCAGTTCAAATTATTGATATTTATTAGTTTTATCATTAGGTAACTTAAAAAATTATCTCAGAACGAGTTTAAGGACATGTGTCAAAGACGTCAAATGCTATGGAAAGACAGCCATATAAATAATATAAATAAACTTTGTTTACTTTTTTTTATTTACAGACTAATGGTAGGTATAAATATTTCAGGTGTCCACTATGTTGCCGCTGCTGCTGCACATTATCAATTTTGTAATAAACAACTGTGTGCTTAGACAAGTTGCCAATCGCTAGCGCTTAATCGTCAATCGTAAACGAAAGGCAGCTAACTGTCTAGTCAGCTAAAGTGACAGAGAGAGAACTACGATACGCTACTAAGCACTAGCGATTGGCAACTTGGCTAAGCATCCTGGTCAGTGACAATTCAATCCCTTAGTCGATTCTTACGACACCTACGGAAAGAGTTGCGAATCATAATAATGCAGAAATATAAATATTTACCGTCACAATCACAACTTAGAATCAAAATATCTCACATAAAATAACTGCACCTTGATGAAAAACTTCTTAGCAAGGACTGAAGTTATATAACATTGTAGGCAATACAAAGAAGTCTGCCGTTCCACTAGCAAAATAAACCAATATTTACCTCCTTCATAATGGACATATTTACCTACTTAGTAGAGTAAATGAAAACGTGTTTTTAATGGAAAAGGCGATGAGGCGACCATGAGGGTTCAATAAGGGAAACCCAATAAATGACAGGTATCTTTATTTCGTGCGCCACTGGAATCGAAAAAAATGTAAACAGCTTACTTTAAATATCATTTATTGTCTTTGTCACATAAATACACGGTGCTCGCGAGCATTGCGAAAGATTTTAACTGTGCATTCTAGGCATCAAAATAAACATAAAATATTATGAGACCAAAAGTCAATTCCACCAAAAAAAAATTTTTTTTTTCTTTTTTTTAGTCTTTTTTAATACTTCTTAACATTTCCAGTACGTTTTATCATAACAACAATTTGTTTAAATTATTTATTTCAATTGTTTTTTTAGATACAGGTTATTTCGTCAAGTCTATTCGTA
Source organism: Thaumatotibia leucotreta (assembly GCA_025490895.1). NCBI lineage: Eukaryota > Metazoa > Arthropoda > Insecta > Lepidoptera > Tortricidae > Thaumatotibia > Thaumatotibia leucotreta. The sequence goes on along the minus strand of JALPQI010002773.1, from coordinate 66,038 downwards.
TTTTTTGATTGTCAGGCAAAAGGTGTGGTAATAATAGAACACATTGTGGTGGCATTGTAATCATAAAGAAGTTAAATGACGAGTTACGTCGAAAAACTTATTTCGAAAAAAGGTTGATTATCTCTGAAACCAAGCCGAATCCAGGAAATTTTATATAACATTAAAGACTCTAAACGTGGTCAGGAATACAGCATTAAAATCTTTCGGAATGCTCACGAGCACCGTGTATAGTGAAACACGTTCTTAGATATTTTTTTACGTTAATAGGTACTAAGAAATATTAATAATTTTAACTAAAAAAGTATTTGGACTCAAGGTTTAAGGTTTTAAGTTGGTGATAAGACCAAGACCTTTATGTTTTCTTCATTTGTATTGTACCAGGCAGGTACAGATTTTAAAATAAATTTTATTAGATTAAAAACGTATTTATGATTTCCAAGATTTTACTAAAAAATCACAATCTGCAAAAGTGGAATCAAAGAGTGGCTTGTACTGATAATTTAAATGTTAAAAAAGCATTTGTAAACCTTACAAAACCTCTAGTGTGATAAAAGGTCAGTAACGAAGTTAGTTTTTCGATTATCATTATTTATACGATACTGATTCCCTTTAAATTCCGATGATCAATGGATCACGTTTGTTTATTATTGAATCTGTAAATATTGACCCGACCTAAGGCACTGGTCCCACCATTGGCGATAAATAAGCAGCGAGTGATTGGCGAGTGTTTTCTAAGCGGGCGAGTGAATTTAGAAAATCTACTCGCTGGCAGTGTGAACAGACATTGAATTGTGAAGAGACATCAACCATTATTACAGTGTGTGTATTTTAAACGGGCGAATAATTAATCCATATATATTATAATATAAAATATCTGATCCTACGAATCGTATAAGATAATAATTTCGTTAAATTTTGTTGTTAATTAGGTGCACTGATTTTTCGAAAGTGCCAGCAGCAATGTATGCCGTCCAACTGACATGACACTCGTATCACGTTCAGATATTTATGTCTACTTTAGTTAATGTGGCCACCAGTGGATGCAATACATTGCGTGCTCAATTATTTTATATGAAAAAAAATACCTTAATTTCCTAAAGAAACGTATGTAGACAGGTTCCCTAAGTCCGATAGTAATCGCCATTAAAATATTCGCCCGTATCAAATACACACGCTGTAATCACACACATTTGTAATTTTGACTGACACGGGGTCTACATCTTTCTTGGTTTCTTGAGCGAGAAAATAGTCGATAGCTCATCGCTTACTCGCTCTTAGTGGGTCGAGTGCCTTAACCGACTTTACCGTAGCCTTGTAATATTAATTTACCTACATGTGTCGGTTAATTCGTGTAGTGAGGAAGGATTCCCGAAGCAAATCGAACTTGATGATTAATAATTTTAATGCTAGGCGGTTTTCTGTCAAAGATTATCGAAGTAATATGTTCTTTTTATGATCAATAACTCAAAATCAAATGTGAGCTTTGCGATGAGGATTCTACTTAATTATACTCATATTTGGTCAAATATATTAATAACAATATAATTAATGGTGTTCATTGACTAGTAAGTGAATCCTTGCAATTATTCTCAATAAAGAAAAAAAAATTACAAATAGATAAATAGGTTCCACTGACTATAAATAGGGATTGTTGCCCCAGTTACCAAGTGACCACATATGTTTATACCGAATCTTGGTCAATTTTAGGGTAAAACTATTAATTATAAATGCTAGGTAAATTTAAAAACGGTAGGTATACAAATTGACAATTTATTAAGCTATCTATAAAAGTTTAGTGTGTTAGACATACTTCTGTACATTTCAACGTATAAACACAAGAAAAAAATACTCATCGTTCATTTTGATCTACCTATGCCTGTACAGTTCTATCACATAGCAATTTTGTTTCATTTCCAAAGTTAAGTTGGCCCTGTTGTAAATAATAATTATTCAATATTATTTAAAGATTTATGTAACTAAAGACCGAAGAGCTGGCGACTTCCTCGCACAACGCATCAGTATTGCGATACAGCGAGGAAATGCCGCCAGCATCCTCGGTACAATGCCACAAGGGCCAATCTTAGATATAGGTTAGGTTAAGTAGATTAGTTAGATGTAATCTATGTACATAAATTGTAGTTTTGAAAATAAATATATTAAAAAAAAAAAAAAAATTAAGATTTGTGTATTTAAACTTAACATTTCTTGTATTACTTGAATAATCCTCGTAGGTAGCGGTTCAACAGAAAAAATGTCACCCGATCAACCTATGCAGTACATGAAAGGTCAGGGCTGCCCATATACACGGTAATTAAATGTTATTTTTGGCGATAACCATCAGTAAAACAGTTACCTACGTGTGCGAAATAAAAAACCCAATGCCGTGCTACTACCTTGGAGAAGCCTTCGCAAAAAGTCAACGCTTTCTTACCTCGTCTGTAAACACTCGATAAATTGAAGAAGGTATAGTATTTTTATTGTAGTTTAACAAAAATAATCACCAATAAGATAATTTATATAAGAACTTGAACTTTTTTCGAGTATTGTCGCTTCCTTGACAAAGTTTATCAAATCGAATGTAAAACAAAGGGATTTACTTGTTTACATAGCAATTTCGTTAAGTGAGGATAATGTTGAATGTCACAGATAAAATATAGTCTTGAGGAACGTAAACATTACACTGTTTCACAGTAATTGCTTGAACGAAATTTCCGCTCGGAAGAGGTGTGATGCATCGGCCAATAAATTGTGTATACAAGACTCCCGAGTCAAGGCGAGTACGGTAACTTTTACTAGACGCAAGTGACGAGATAATAGCGGTTAATGTTATTGCTTACATTGTATGAACAATAGCCAATAATACAAACAACTTTGGTATAATAGCGAATACGAACAAAACAATGCGTTTACTGCATATAATATTATTTACACTTACTACCTAATGTAAAATACTGTTATTACACGTTAGAAATAATTCGTAGACTATACAATTCGATTTAAAGTAATTCCTTCGGATGCGTCTCTATAAATTGCCATTTATTTTGAATTCCCTATTTAGGTACTTCCTTTCCCTATTACTAAAACGCTATATACTTTTCAATCTAGTTGGTATTTTTTTCGCAGTAATACGAGAAGAAGATATTTTTGTCATGTCTAAACTTCAAGGGGCCATCTGTACTGAAAAACGTCGTATGATTTAAAAGACTTTTTAATTTATCGAGTAAAGGCTTGCAACACGTGAATGAATATTGAATACCGTGTACCTACTTAGATGCGTCAATTCGCTGCGGTTACTTCTTACCACGATAATTATGTACCAAAAAGTCACGATTTGCAAACTTAATAATGAACTCTATTGACTCTTTTTAAATTGACAATTAACTGTAATTAACTGTCATGATCGTATCAACCCGGGTGTAATGGGTTAAAAAAAAACGCTCTACAAATTCAAATTCAAATTACAGTTCGTATAGACCTCTTGAATTACTTCACATGGCTATAGTAGGCGCTTAAATCAGGCTTGCTTTAAACAAAATGTATAATATAACAGATGTAGTGGAAAAATCTTTTCCGTCGGTTTTTAACGGAAACACTAGAATTAATATTGCTGTCACATTGAATTTCAGTATGTATTGCACTGGAGCAAATTGAGACAGAATGATAAATTCCTACGTTTCGCACTACACCTGTAACATAATAATATAATTATAATAACAGTTTACAACACTTACGTAGAATATGCAATTTATTTGATTATTTTGTAACATTTGTTGTAAGTACAGGTTCCTCAGGTCGTTAATTAAATATTTAGTGTCGTTGATTAAACATTTTAAAACCGCGGTCATACGTATACTTGTACCAAAATGTAGAAAAATTGAGAGTTCTGCAGATCAATAACCAAACAGGTAACTGATGATTGTATCTACACCTAATTTGTGTTATGTTTACCTACCCGTATTTGACAACTTTTTTATAATAAGGTGATTTAAAATCTTACATAATTGAGAATCAAGTATTGTTATATTTTAAAACGTGACTCATCATATAATGTTTATTTTATGAGGTACATAATTTACTCTTGAACTTGTTTTTCATAATGATAAAATTCGAAATAATAGTAGCAAAAAATTAATCTTATAATACTTGGTTGATGTAACCGATTACAACAGCCTCGATACCGTAATATCTAGCCAACTATAATCTAGAGAATGTAGCCAAGATGTCAATTGCAGACGCTCAGTAGTAGCGTAATGTAGTTTTCATGCTCTGTCCTTATTTTTATTAGTGTGACAAAAGACAGTTGTATATTATTTGAAACTGACCTCTTATCAGCGACACCCTTGTACTATTTCATACCCTGTACGACAACTATAGGTATGTATCCATTGAGTTTAATGTTTTGATTACTATTTATTTGTAGCATTGGACTATAGTTGGGCAAAATTAAATAATAATAAAAGCAGACAAAATAAAAAAAATGTTTTTTTTTTTATTATTTATAAGAACGCTTGAGACCAACGCTATCAAGAGATGTATAATGACTTCATCTTATTGTAGACACTCGGATTAATTTTGAACAATAGTTGGGCTTTGTTTTATGAGATAGGTACATAATTTACTCTTTTATGTACCTAAACTGACCATAATGTATTCTTGATGTAACCGATTACAACAGTCTTAATACCGTAAAATCTACCCAATTATAATCTAGTCAATTGCAGACGTGATGTAGTTTTCTCTCTCTGTCATTTTTTTTATTACCTAGTGTGACAAAGACAGTTGCACCTTATTTGCACATCATCATCTTTTTTCGTATTTCAACAGAATTTCATTTCAGTAGGCACTTTTATCTGTCAAATAAGAACAACTGAATTTGATAACGTTCAGACGTTGTAGGTAAGTTGAGATGTAGTAGGTAAACGGTTTAGATAGAGATAAGTAACCCTTACTGTATCGTCTTAACAATATTTTCTGTGATATAAAAAAAAACATGAGATTTAGTAAAATAAAATCTTGTACAGTAATTTGTCTTTGAGAAATTTTACAGGTTTTTACCTAAGATAAATATTATTTCTACTTTCATTCCGTACTTTTTTATATACCCCAGGCACCTTTTTTGGGACTGATTGATCAATTAAGCTTGACTTTTATGAAAAAAAAAACAAGTTGACAATGTTTGCATTGTGCAGTGACATAATAAATATATCTCAATTCCCCTTTCACAGTGTTGTGTGAAAAGTCATACTTTACAAGTGTCAAGGTAAAATAAATGTTTTAAATAAACCTGGCGGCTCAAATTAAAGGGACATATTAAAAATTCTGATTTACAGCCGAAATTATAATACAATGGACATTGTTGAATTTATGCCTTTGCATTCAATGAACATGTCGTACATAATTCTGTTGGTAAGTTTATGGTCATTTATCATTTGTGGTTTTCCGTAGTTTCCGAAAAAGGGTTTTTAGTATAACGAAACATTCGGAGCTTTTAGCTTTAGTTATTATCATTTGTTACACATTAAAATATCAAAATAAATGGATGAATAGAAGGTGTGGATTGAAAGTATAAAAACTTTAGGTGTAATACTCAACCAATCGAAATCCTAGACTTCCAGACCAATTTAGAACCTTGTCAAAATGATATGTAGTAATAATTACATGAATTCTGATTTCTAATGTCACTTTGGTACAGTTCCCGAGTGATCTAGGATTCCAATTATTTGCCTGTGTTTTAAAATCGCTGTTCGTATCAATTTCAATTACATAACTTATTTTGCACTTATGACGTAGACAACTTTTTGACCAGATTATATCGGTCAGCGATTGGAAAGCTGACCTAAGATAACACGAAACCTTTTTACCTCTGTACATAAATGCGATGACAGGTATAGTCCATTTCAAATACGAAGGCCCGATGCCACTCGAAACATTTGTCATTTAATTGGTCCACTAAAATTTGGCACGTGCCATACACCGATGTATGCATAAAAATATCACGCCACAAAAGGATATTACCAGGTATCTTTTGTTACCACTGATCCTATTGTTGACGCCTAATGACTTTGTCAAGTGGAATCGGGCATTCGTATTTGAAATGGACTTTACCCAAATACATATTTTAAGTATTGAATCGATATCTGGGTACTACCTCACATTTTTATGTAGATATAACAGCTAGTACAAATAAAAGGTAACTATGGTTATTTGGTAGGTTATGTTATTGCTATTTTTTTGCACTGCCCTATAGTCATATACTTTCGCCATAATCCGCTATCTTAAGGTTGTCTGGAAGAGATCGCTCTTCAGCGATAAGTCCGCCTGTTGTCACCTACTTGCATCTACTGTTTATCTGTGTTTCTGTTTAAGTTTTCGTTGTAGTGCACAATAAAGCATATTATTATTATTATTATTATGAAAACAAGTTATATTAATGTTGTGCAGTTTTTGTTTTCATTTATGTGAAGTCCATTAATTAATTAAATATAAATGACTAATAATTAAACCGAGTAGACTACATGGCGACTTCGTTTTATTTTTAAGTCACACCTAAAGTAAAATTATGTAAGATCCTTATTTAACAGGACTTCATATTTATTTTCAATCTCCTTGCGTATAGAATACGGTCGATTTTCACATAATTACTGTGTTTGATTTCTGCACTGTGTGATAACTTTGCTGGATTTTTTTAAAATTTGAAACTGGTTTCTGCAGGACAAGATATTATTAAATGCTCTAAATGTATTTGTAATATTTGAACATGATTAACATTTGAATACAAAAAATAAAAACCATTATTCACCACTCTTTCGTATTTTTATTTTCACATCGGGAATGGTCCCGATGTGAAAATAAAATGGTACATGTGGTACATGTGGTACATGATACTACAGTCATGGGACTTGTGATATCATGTTGCTGAAAAGGTACACGTAAACATTGAACAAAAATGTTTTTGTTCGACAATGTTATTGCATCGTTGGAGTTAAAGAAGATGACTTTTTTACTATGAGGGTGGCTTATTCGTCTATGGATATCTGTAACTACGCGTTGCCGACATAACTGACCTACGGATTTTTTAAAAAAGATCATATGTGAAGTGGATTTTTCTTTAATAAAAGCTATCAACGCTATGATATTAAAATAATCACGCCAAACACATACTTTTCGAATAAGTACATGACAGTGTCCAAAGCTACAATCATGCATAGGTAGATATACTTCATTTCAAATACCATGGCCCGATTCCACTTTAAACGATCATAAAACGTAAACAACAGTGATAACAAAAGAAACCTGACTACACTTTTTTGCGGCGGGGTGTTTTTGTATTTTTATTTTCAAGTACCTAAATGTCTCAATCTCACTTTAGTTGCATGCAGGTGACCCGGTATGTGCTGATTTGAAGTAGTTCAATTAGATAACAAAAGACAAACATTATGAGCCCTATTGTTAAGTTTTAAGTGCCATCGGGCCATGGTATTTGAATTGGAGTATACAGCACTCGCTCTTAATAAATTATTAACCCTCCAAGAGTAAAATGAGAAATGAGCCGTGCTTTTAATTCAAACACGGTTCATTTCTCATTTTAAATTGTAAAAGGATTTACTAAACATAAAATAAATTACCAAAAAATCGTAACATAAGAAAAAAAAACAAATTGTAGCTAATTAATTCTTTGTACGAAAAACAATTGCTACGATTGAAATTTTCATCCTGTCATTTCAAAAAACGCCATCTATCGTCGAACGAATGAACTTCAAACACACGTTTCCCTCCGCGGTGTTGATTTACAACCTACGAACTTATGATGACCGTTGAGTACATTCATAAGTCTAATGTTAACAGCATTGTCCGCTAGATGTCTGTAGTAGTGGACAGCAGCTCTTGTTAATAGAAAATAACATTTTGGTGGCATCATTTTTGCCGAAGTTTCTATTCGTTACAATGTGCTACTTTGTCATTTGAAGGAGGCACGGTACCTTATAAAAATGAACATTGAGACGTTTAGAAACTTCGGCAAAAATATTGCCACCAAAATTAGGCGGTTGAAACGCTCAGATATTCACCCTCCTACGGAATCGGTACGATATAATACATATTTTTATTGAATGAACCAGACTCAAATTACAATAATATACAAAGTATTAGGACTTTGTTCTGTTATGCGCAGAATATAACAATAGGAAAACGACAATCGACGATAAAAAAAAAAACAAAAACTGGACATAATGATGACTTGTTTATTTTTATCGACATTTCAGACGTTTTTCGATTTTTGATTGTTAATGAAAATAAAATACAAAGTATGAAAAAATAAAATATTTTTGAAATTAATATTTTTAAGTAATTTTACGACTCATCAATACGCCACTAAAACTAAAAACTGGACATCATAATTATTAGGTAAGTTTGTAACTTCAATACTTGTTCACAAACTGCTATAAATAAATAAATAGTGCTGAGTACTAATAATACTTGAACGAAAAAATTAAATCATAAGAACTCAACCTAATCTAATAAGTAATATCCTAAAATAAGTTGACAATAGATTCCAAGATATACATGACGTATACAACCCAAATCATTGATTGTATAATTATATGTATTCAAAATACATTCATTTATTCAATAAGCGGTATAGGTAAATACCAGTACAGATTTTAAAAAATACTGATTCATAAAATTCAGTTTCGGTAGTTGACAGATTATTATAATTTAACGGCACTCAATATTGAGTAAATAACATTTCTTGTTGCCAATATTATCCATTATAGCTCTTGCAATAGGCGTATCAGTATTCCTCATTTTGATTGAAGTCTTATTATTTAGCACGATTTCGTTGAAAGGCTCAATGATCACATTAGTGTTGGGGTTGTAAATGTATTTCTCTGGAGTTTTCAACTGTTTCGCATGTCCACTGTAGTAGTTCAGTTCCCTGCAGATATTCTCGAGTTCCAAGCGTGTGTGAGTTGGAGTATCGTAGCATTTGGCGTGCCAAACGCCGTGGGAAAGCACTGTGACGATCCCTGTGCCTTTCCTGTAATAGTTTGCGTATAAGTATATATATTGTTTGCCGATACAACATAGTCAATAAGGAAGACTTGTAGAAAATGTTTAACTAGTATGTCTTTCCAGCCAGTACTAAACTGAAAGAAAACTCTAAAATAAAAGTGAACGGTAGAAGATTTAAACTTTCACGATTATCACTCATATTTTAAAGACAAACGGGTCTTAATCGCGTAAACTTACGTTTAATTATATCCTGACGTTTCGGGCATGACGTTACACCCGTGGTCGCAGGCAGACTGGCGAGAGAATATATCAACACCACGGGTGTAACGTCATGCCCGAAACGTCAGGATATAATTAAACGTAAGTTTACTCGATTAAGACCCGTTTGTCTTTAAAATATGAAGGTAGAATGTTCTTCAAAGCGTTTTAGTAAACTAATAGAGTATTATTAATCGGGAAATACATTTTTGACTTATTAAAATCAACGCGCAAAGTACATTACATTCGATCAGTTAGATTAGACCATAATAAAGGATCGAACGCCTAAGATTTTAGTCGTATCAAAATGCATGCGGTCCACCAATACTATATTTTGACTTACGGCGCTGAAAGCTGAGCAGTTAGACCAAGACAAGACATCTCGTCCTCTCCGCTAGGACAATCTCGTACTCCATCGCAAACCATGTCGTGAGCCACGCAGAATTCCACTTTACTTGAACTACCTCCACACCTATACCATATTTAAAAAAAACATGATTTACTAAACAGCATATAATTAAACTAAAACAAAAACGTTGGGCTTCACTGCTAATCTCAAAATATTCTTATTGTACAAAAAATACTGATAATTTTTAAGATGTTGTCATACCCATAAATCGTTAGTAGGTATTAATATTTTTTTCAATCTTAATCTTAACCGATCTTACGGGAACTAGCTCTTGTCAAGTAGTGTTAAAATCATAATACATAGATGCAAAGCCTAACAAACATTATAAATGAATCACTTAGTTTGAAGTGTCAATATTCGCTACCCTGGATATTTTTATGGAATGGATATTTGTGTCTATTGAATAAAAAATAGCTATTTGTGTATTAATTTGAAATAGTGGTATTGTAAAAGCCGTAAAGGAAAAGGTCAACAAGAAATATACTATTTAATAGGTTTTGAAATAAATATTCAGTGGTGAATTGTTTAGAAGTTATTCTGGAACAAATACTTATATTTTTCGTAGGGAAGGGTGGTATCTAATGCTGTTTATCAAACATATCTATCTAAATATTATTTACCTGTGATTCTGCTTCGAGTGACATTTACAGAACTTGGGGTCCTCGTCACTTCTATCGTGGCAATGGCGTATGCCGTCACATAGACGCGAGGGCATGACCATCGCTAAGTAGTCTGAGCAAATGGTCTGGCCTGGTTCATCTGTACCATCACCGCAGTTATCGTCTCCATCCTTAAAGAGCTCTTTAGACACGCAACGACCATTGTTGCATTTAAGCTGGCCGGTCTTGCATTCTGCAATAAAAAAAGTCATATCTGAAGAAATCCTTTCATCATTTTATCATTGTTTGATATAACTTTATGAGACGAATATAATATACTGTTTATTACTGAAAGACAAAATAGCTCCGGGCAAGTTTAAACATTGTATTATAAAACCCAAACCGGGCTCTATTTAACAGTTATATCTACTCAAATAGTCGGCAAAAGTTTTAATAACTATACCGAAATGAATTAACATACAACAACAGATGTATATATATCTGCATAACTACGCTCCACTTAGGGAGCGCTTAATCCGGTTCAGAGAAGGACATCAAAACGATGTGACATAATGAAATCAGACGGAAGGCTAGATTAAACACTGAATGAAAGGCTGTTTGACTTTTGTTGTGCTTGAATGTTGGGGACGCTAATTAATTTAACTATAGTAACGTTGGGTAAGTAATTATAGCCCGCAATTCCGCGATTTAGATTATTTTAAGTAGGTACATTGGTCCTAAAAATAATGAAACTATTTTTACAGCATTTTAATGTGAATTGTATTGGCTGCATTATTTAAAAAACCGGCCAAGTGCGAGTCGGACTCGCGCGCAAAGGGTTCCGTACCATTATCAATTTATTATTAAAAAAATACAGTTAAATCAACCTACCTCAAAAACTATACGAGATATTTTAATCAAACTAAAAATCGTTGATAGAGTATATTAATGTGCATAACATATTTTTTTTCAGAATTTTATATCGCATAGTTTAAAAAATAGAGGGGGAGGGACACATTTTTCAGACTTTGAGAGCTGATATCTCGAAAACGATTTGCTTAAAAAAAAATGTGATGTATAAACCTTCATATCATTTTCAAAGACCTTTCTACTAATACCCCACACGCTTATGTAAAACTAAAAAAAAATTTCTATCCCTCAGTTACATGTATGGAGGGCCCCCACCCCAATGGTTTTTTTTTACAATTTAGTATCATAATCCTGTAGCGGTTCATACAACACATATTCTCACCAAATTTCGTTACTGTAGCATTTATAGTTTCCGAGTAAATCGGCTGTGACAGACGGACAGACGGACAGACGGACATGACGAATCTATAAGGGTTCCGTTTTTGCCATTTTGGCTACGGAACCCTAAAAAGACATTCATACAAGTATGGAAGGAAAAAACTATCTACTATTAAGGATCAAAGTTCCGTTATTTAATCAAATCTTCTGAAGTAATGAATTAAGCTTACCACATCCTCCGTGATACGGATCATCCCTGCAAATCCTCTGTTTCCTCTCACACGCCACCTCTTCCTCGTCGCCAGCGTCAGCACAGTCCTTCACCCCGTCGCACACTTGCTTCAAGTCTATGCACTGCCCGCGTCGGCATCGGTACCCGTGGCATTCGTCAGCTTCTTGTTCAGTTGCGTTAAACTTTGCTGGTAAAACAATTACAACAATTATGGTTCATTATAAACTGTAACTTAGTGTCATTCCTAATTCTACCACTGTTTTGTAAGCCGTCCCGGTTTATAATTTTTTTCTTAATAAATAAAAACGGCCCCAGAGTGGAACCCTGAGTGTCAATTGTGCCGAACTAAATAAACAATTTGAGCAATAAAGACACCGGCACACTCGCTACGAAGATAATGATGACAGTGATCAGATCAGTATTGATCAAAATGACTAGAACCACTATAATTGAGAACTATATTGTATTTCTGCACCAGTCCAGTAGTATACAGGGTGGAAAGGGACGACGTTCCTTCCCGCTGCCGACCGAGTCTACCAACCATTACGATCAACTTTCAGTATGGGACCAACATCGAAATATCTTGAAAAAAAATTAACCCCTCATACAAAGTGAGTGATTGGTTAGAGTTCAATAGTATGGAAATGTCAATTTTCCACGTACGCTTTCGATGTTGGTCCCATACTGAAAGTTGTTCGTAATGGTTGGTAGACTCGGTCGGTAGCGGGAAGGAACGTCATCCCTTTCCACCCTGTATAATGTTGTTGTATTCTAGCCATTTTTTTCGCAACTTGACATCAAACGTGCCTATTTTGCGTAGTCCCAACGCTGGCCCAGTACTTGTTGGGGACTTCACATACACCCTTGAATTTCTTCGCAGATGCATGCAGGTTTCCTCACGATATTTTCCTTCACCGTAAATCACTTGTGAATATCAAATGATATTTTGTATATAATAGTACTTTAAGAACTAATAAATTTTACAAAGAAACCAAAATAAATACGTACCAATATTTAATTTAAGTTCGTGTCTCAAGTTTTCCAAATTACTTGCTAAAATTGTGTCACCTAATCCACATTCGCCTCGGTCGTCGACAAACGACGCCACTGGATGCCAGCCGTATTCCGAATGACAGCTTATAAGACCTGCCCATTGACGACGTACAGTCATACCTTCCTGAAATATAAACCATATTTTTAGAATTGGGCTGCTTAAAATAAAACAATGGATATTGGTCAGATGCTTACCGGACAAATTTCTGTTTTCATATCACGCACAAAACATCTATATTGAGACGAACAGTTTTCTCTACTCTCTTTTAGAAAAACGCTTACAGTGTTGTTATTATCATCTTGACCGACTGTTACACATACGGTGTGTTTATCCTCTTCTTCGATTTCCTTACTGAAGAGACAAAAGCACATAAATATCATCTTAAAGATCTTTTTTTAACCGACTTCAAAAAAAGAGGAGGTTCTCAATTCAACATATTTTTATTGTTGTATGTACCTATGTTACCCGATATCTCCGAGAATCGCGAACCGATTTGATTTTTTTGTAATCAAACGTGTATAACCCCGAGATGGTCCCGTTGGCACCAAGTTGGGGTGTGATGATGGGATCTTGGAGAAATCGAGGGATCTCTTCAAATGTTATAGGTACTTACATGTATTGCGCTTTTGGTAATTTTAATTCATTTACAAGCATTTGCATAGGATTTGATGATAGGAAAACAATGATGGAAACAAATCGGGGATCTTGGAGGAATCGATTGAAGTCGGTTTTTAATTTTGTAATTTGGTGATTACGTAAAACTCTTATTAATTTAAAAACTTACATGTAAGGCAGCGTCATAGGCTTGACCAAATTTGAGTATCTGGCCGGTTGCCCTAAGTGCAGAAGAGTGGCTCGAATGTGATATAACTCCATTTTCCCATCAATTTTGTGAACTTGTTCATAGGGACCGTGGCTTGCTTTTAAAGTTCTATGCGATCCCAAAACTGCGGTTATGTAGTGATATCCTAAACTAAAATTTATAATAGGTTAAAATAATACACAAAATAATATTTGTGGTGGCAGTGATATATGAATGTCACTGTAAAATCGATCTTTAACTATATCTTATGCCTATAATTTAAATTTACCTGTGTTTATTTAGAGAAAAACAGATAAATTGTACTATTCAATTGTATTTCAATTTTAGAATTGTAATATTTAGTATATTTTATTTTGGCAACCTGCCAACGCAACGCTGTTTCTATTGTTGCGGGCATATGCCCCGGCACAGCGAGTAAACTTATACTCATTATCAGCCTATATCAGTCCACTGCTTAACAACGGCCTCTCCTTAGCCTATGCGTATGGACGCATAACAAGGTAAATGCTCTTAATCGCAACGCTGGGCAAGCGGGTTGGCAATCACAGTAGTGTGTCCACTATAATGATGCTGCTGCCCATCATCAATCTTCGTTAAATAAATGGTCAGTGACACTTTAATCCCTTAGTCGACTTTTAAACTTGTAAATAATTGAACCATAAATATTAATGATACTTACACAGAGTCCCACAAGCATGAGTGGCTTACTAATACCCATGATAAATCCAATAAAATTCCAGTGCACCTGTAATGTCCTTCCGTATATACTTTTGCTATCCACGGCCACATTTGTTTACCACCAGTGTTGGCTGATCGGAGTAATTGAAGTTCTTGCGAGCTATCAAGATTGTCAATCAGCGAAGAATCACAGAAAACATACAGCGACATACAGAGCTTTGTAATATTAGGTACGCATTCCTCTTTTATAACTTGATGTTCATTTAAAACTAGATGTCTGGCTGTTTCATTATTTTCTTTGGCTTGCCGATACATGAATTTAATGGGAGCCGTTTCTAAGGAGTTTCGTTTGGTTCTCTCGTTAATCGTTGTCCTAAGCCTATCGTTTTCTTTGATATTGATGTATTTCACTTGATATCTGTTAGCCGAACTGAAAACATGTATATTATTTACATTAATGGGACTGAACTAACGCATTAAATAAATAAATTATACATTTGTTTTTGATTTGATGGAAATAAAATAAAACCATACCTAAAACCTAAATATCGGCAAACGTGGTTTGCTTCCAGTTCTTTTTGAGCTATTGATAGATTATCTTCACACAAAATGTGCCAATCATTTCTTTGTTTTTTTGTTAAATACCCTTCAAGATTAATTTGAGGACTTCCATCAAAATCAAATAGAACGTTCTGACCATTAGAGAGTGCATCTGAAATTTGGACAATTACATTTTTAATATAAACAACATCTCAATGTTGTAGTTAGTTTATGAATTTATCAGTACTTAAGTGCTGAGTGTTCGTCAATCAGTTTATACGACTCTATTGAAAGGTGATAATTCCCTTTGAGCTTTCAAAAGCCCCGTTTGAGAATAAAATAACTTACAGCAATTCAATTCGTCTTCTCCTAGTGGACACTGTGGCGTCCCATCACAAACATATTTCAAAGGAAGACAAATTGTACTGTGATGGCACAAGAAATGATCACTGTCACAACCATCTGAAATATCAAAAATAAGTTGGCTTTTAGGAATATTTCTTCCTAATAAATAGATTGTAAAACGATATATTGTAATGGAATGATCTGAAACTCACAGCAATCGATTTCATCTTCGCCATCTAAACAATCGTAAACTCCATCACATATTAATTTATTATCGATTGCTCGTAGGTAATCCACACAAGAGCATTCTATTTCATCAGTACCGTCTTCACAGTCCGCTTTATGATCGCAACGTTGGTGATATGGAATGTTCTGTAAAATTCTATCAATTTATTTTAATTAGCATTTTATCGATCAAAGACTTAAATCACATGATATGATACATCCTACAAAAAACACAACTTACTTTCTACAATTATACTCTTTCGGTGTGACATGTTTCTTCTTCGTCTTCACAGCTTGAAATTTAGATGAAACTATATTTTCTATTGTTTGTATTAAGGCATCACTTGATAGTTCTCTCCCAGGAGATTCGGTATCACTGGTTGAAAAAATTGGAAAACTTAAATTTCGTGGACTTAATGTAGTAGCAATTGTCGTTGTAGGTAACTGTGGGTCATCCAATATTTTTGGCTCAATTCCTTGTTGTCCTTCATTGGTTTTATTAAGAAGTGATTTAATAGGAATACTTGTTTTGACTGTATTTTCCGTTGTAGGCGTATCGGGAATTTGTTTCTTTATGATATGTGGCGCGACTGTAGTTTCTGTTTCAAATTCATCTTCGATTGGAAAAGTGGATATAATTGTTGTAGTCTCAAAGTCTTCAGTTGTTTCATTTGTAAAAACCGAGTCTCCTGGTATGTCAGATTCTCTTAAAGAATGATTTTTTTCATCTTCGACATCATCGTTATTTGAAGCTCTCATTTTAGATTCGGAAGACGATAACATTGGAGTATCTCCACGAATGCTTTCGGTGTCCGTATTAAATGACGTTGTCACGGGATCTTGCGTTGTGTTTTCATTTGAGTCGTCTTCTTTACTTTCAGATTCTGAACTTTTAGCGCTTGACATTTCCAAAGTGGAGGCAAATGGAAGATCTTTAATAAAATCATTATCTGTGCTACTTGATTCTCTTGGTATTTTTAAATCGTTATTAGCAATTGAACTATTATCTATACCGATATTGTCAGTATGTTTGACTCTTGGTTCTTCTGCAGATCTCATTGAATCACAATTAGCCTCATCTTCTCCACCTAGGCAGTCAATAATCTTATCACAGACTCGTTTGTTTGGTAGACACTTAAATAAACCGGTTACACACTTGAAGCCAGGGCATTCTGGTAGAGGCTGAATTTTAGGAAGTGATTTTGAAACTGAAAAAGTAAAAAGTTAGAAAAAGAATTTAGTCTACCGCATATATATCAAATAGAAAAGAGACCGTTAATGCCATCCTCGCTTGCATCTAATGCTAATTTAAACTTTAACACTCTGCGAAGCTTTTATGAATAGCGCAAGGCAAGCATAGAACCGTAGGCGTAGGTGGATTTTAATATGTTTGTGCAATTCTACATTTTCAGAAGCTCTAGTGATACATGGCTTTGCTGATACAATATCAATGTTTAAGTATATAATATAAGTAAATTTAAATACGTATGCCGGAACATGTAAAAACCCATAAAATTAATAAATTAATTGTGATACAATATTGGTTACTTACATATATGAAATCGAATCCATTCTACAAAAAGACTGACCCGAGTATAAACCCCGGGCTCGTCTTTACGAGCGCAACCGTCCCCGTGACTTACGATCCCGGCAATGTACCATTGTTGTGAATTCTGCGGGTTTCTGCACAGAAGTGGTCCCCCGCTATCGCCCTGGATTACACGACAATCAGATTAGCTTTATAGTACAGTCAAAGGCATAAATGTGTATACACTTTTTAACGTATCTCGAAGGCATACGGTGGAACAGTACTTACAAGTAATTGAAAGTGAACTTATAAATAGAATTTGAATTAATCGTATTATGTACCATTTGATAAAGTCAACTAAATTAAGTTGAAAGAAAATAGAAAAAACTGAAAGCTTTTCCATTTTATAAATGTTAATGTTTATTTGGAAACCACAAGCACATATTTTATTGCATGACTGATACAGGAAAAATAACATACATATATCGGGTTTCAATCGACTGAAAGCAGCTGTCAACAAAAATCAGCAGACATGTAAAGTAAAAATGAGTGAAAAGAATTCTCGTATCGAAATCATACGGACAATATCACGTCGATATATGACGCTGTAGGCGTGTTCTTAACTTATTGTGTGGCATCTATACAAGGACAGCTAAAAATATACCATGTCCTTAGAAACTAAAGTATTTTATTGAATTGTTATTTTTATTCTACATAATATGAAGGATGATTTACACAGATTCAGACCAGTAAAATTTGTTATATATTTTGAAGTAATAAATCCTTAATTGTGATATTTTGAGTCACAAATAGGTATAGAAAATAAACGAAAATCCACCCATTACACGCAAGCACGTTGCAGATAATTTGTAAGAATCTACAACAATATTGGGTATCGATAGTCTCGGTAGGCATAAATGCAGGCCATACTTTCAACCTGCGTGCTAAGTATATTTTATAAAATCTTATCTCATTTTGTCTATTTTTACAAGCTTTATTGCTATTTGACTTGACTAACTGACTTAGCTAAGAATAAGAATACTAAATTAATAGTAGTCAAAAGACAAAAATTGCTTGGTTACATTAACATTAAAATTTACATGTGAATTGCCCCAAAAAGGTCTCCACTCAGTATGATGTCTTGCAGTAGTGGATCCCTAGTATTACTTATTCAGTTTATCGTGTACAAACCTGACAAGCATCCTTTCCTCCTTCACTAAGACCGGCACATATTTCTTTCCCTGCTCTATCCTCACGATGCTTGCATTTCTCCCATACCGGAACTTCCACTTCCCGCATATGATCAGCTGTAACATGAATATCTTTAAAGCGCAATTTCCGGGAAACTATATTTAGAACAGGCTGTTTGATGAGAGTTCATTCACGCATTTAGCGATTAGGTTTAAGGTATTTTAGGGTGGAAAGATGAAAGATAAAATATTAATCGGCATATTTGGTATTGATCTGTTTTTTATAGTAGAAAATGTTAATTTAAAAGCGCAATATGACTTTCAAACCGTTAAAACCAGTTGAAATAATATAAAAATATAGATATTTTATAGTAATTGGCTAAAACCATCGACAGGTGGCCATCCGTATGGTCGATAAAAATAATTGAACGTTCAGCAATGCATATGTAACGCGCGCACCTCTGGACAAATGCTAAATAATAAGCTACGATAACTGATCCGCGTGTACTACCTATGTACTTTTCGTTCGTCATGCGTTAGTAAAAGAAAAGCAAACTAAACTGTAGTGAAATGATTTTTCTCAAGCAAATTTTTATTTTAGAGCCAACGCAACGTCGTCATACTTTTACCTCGTCAGTATGCGTGAGAAAATATCAGATTTTCTACTAATTTTGGCGGGTATAAAATTTGTGGATATCCATTTCACAGAAGTTTTAGGAACAGGAAACATAAATCTGAACTGAAATATTTATGATCTAAATAAATCGAGTTTCAGGTAACGTAAGTACTTGTGCAGAAAATTCATTTCGAAGAAATATGATTGATTAATTATAAGTAGTCCTCAAATTTATACATGCTTTGATCATGTCATGAATTTACATTTTCTAAGGCTACACTTACCTACAGTACTCATCCAAGAAACGAATTCGATCCTTTAATCATAATCACCCACGTTTGTGTAGACGAATTCTATTTAGCGTCTATTATAAACCAGATATTTATGTACGAAATATTATTTGATATTTTACTTTTAGCCGCTTATTGGTTTAATTTTTTTGTATTGTATTGACATGAGACGTGTCGATTTTCCCCAATGCTGACCAAATCTTGTTGGAAACTTCACATATCTACCTATACCCTTAATTTTTTTCAAAGATATATGTGCACGTTTTCTCACGATGTTTTTCTTCGCCGCAAAGCAGTAAATATCAACCGATACTTCGTACATAAGTTTTTGAAAAACTCATTGGTACGAGCCGGGGATTGAACTTAAGACCGCAGTGTGTTTTACCGATCGACCCCAAGTGATTTTTTTTGTTGCTTTTCATTTAGCCACTGCTACATAAAGTAAATGATATGAGCATAGTGAAGTCGGAATATATCTGACGCTTTATCAATACTAGTGCCTGTACCAAATCTTAGGAGTTCGTTAATTAGTAGGCGTCCCATGCTTCTTAAGCCGAGCCGTGGCACATTTTGGGGAAAAGACTATGAAGACAAGACAAAGGTAGGATCAAACGTATAGGTTCTTACGATCAGGCCCGTGTTCAACGGTAGCTCCCCAACCAACGGCCGTGCAAAGCGTCTTCGGTGGTGGTCCCCACAACCAATCCGAACCAGCAGTCCCCGGCCCAGGTAAGCATATAGGCCGGACCCATCGGCTGAACAACATGGCTGGCTCCACTCTTAGCAAGGACAGGTCGTTTTTCATGTCCACGCGGTCGTATTTGTGGTTCACGATGATGTGGCTGACGCGGTGGTTCTGCTCTTGTGGTGAAAATGAGAAACGGCGAAGCATGCCGACTTCGACTTCGTAATAGTGCTCCCAAAACCTGTAATTTTTAGGTTTTTGATTTTATTTTGAAAATATTTGTAATAATGATTAACTAGTCGAATTAACCAATTTAGAAAGAAAAAAAATAAAAAACATTTATTTAACGCCAAATCATATAACCCCTCGTCAGTGGCCAGACCCGATTTTAACATTTTATCAACCGGCCGCATCTGTGGCGAAGCCCGAAACCGCTAGTGAAATAGGACAGATAGAAAACTTGGCCTGGAGCAGCCATTGCGCGTGCAGTTTCTTAGCAATCGGTGGCCTGGCAACCCTTGTCGGTGACAAGGCCCGAAATGGGGTCCACAGACAACGACTTTTCGCCATTTTTGTCGTCACTGACGAGGGGATAATAAATAAAACACACTAAAAATAACAAAGAAGACGTTAAAAGGGATCCCCACTCAGCATGTTGCCACGGTAAACCATGGCGCTGGTTTTCAGTGGGGACCTTACTTAAACTGAAACAGTAACGCAGTAATTTAGTATGTACCATCACCCTTAAAATTACATGGTCTGTGGTCTGTGGTCCACTACATTTTGTTTGTGGGTAGTTGTATTTATTGTCTTATTTTGATGGAGGTAGATCTATCAAATTTCCTTTACTGTCAGTCACCCATAAACTAAGAACCCTGTAAAGTTTTCAAAATGTTGGAATGTAATTGAAGTCATTAGTATACGCGATTTATATCGTTACAATTTATTATATATTAGGACAATTTAGTAAAAAAAAGTTATGAGATCAATTGTTTAACCAAGTCAATAATTCTGTAGTTACTACAAGGGGGTATCCATAAAACTCGATTTCTACTAACTTGCCTATCTCAAATGTTCCCATGGATAGGTAGTGGTGGATCATCAAACTTAATTCGCTTGGTAATCTCAAGCTAATTTGGCTTACTCTTTATTGATACCTATAATAAAATGAGTATTTCTACATGCAGTTTCAAGTTAGGCAAGTTAGTAGAAATCGAGTTTTATGGATACCCCCTTGTAGTAACTACAGAATTATTGACTTGGTTAAACAATTGATCTCATAACTTTTTTGTGGTGTAACAACTGCTATGCTGCGAGACTTGCAGCTTTTTACATGTAATGTTTTTGATGGGATCTCATCTCTTTTTGTAGGTATTCTTCTTTTTTTTCTTTTCGGGTACTACTTCTTGTACGTCAGCTACCATTTTTCTCATAGCCCACTCCCTGTCTTTATGGGCTTTTTTCCGGGGCTTTGATGGAACAATTTCTGACAAGTCTGGACGGTATTTGCGTCTTAGTCTATTATATTCTAATATTGCAGATTCCTGCGCTTTAATGCTACCGAAATCGATATTTACTAGATTTATACCGTTCAAACTTGTGACCCTGGAAAGTGCTACATACGCTTGCCCACATGTAAACACTCCAGAACCGATATCCATTAGAGCATTGAACACAATTAACAGTAGCTTTATTTTAACTTCAACGCATTACTTCGTGGAAATTACCTACACAACAATGTCCAAATCTCTAGCAAATCAAATCCCTAAACAAGTTCGTAATCCTAAAATTACCTACACAAACAATTTCTAAATTAGTATTTGAACACAATTAACAGTCGCTAACACGACAAAGAAGTAAAGATTTTTTTATTACTTTAACCCCAACGTATTATTTCGTTCATACGAAAGACCTTTTTTTATACCATGTCGGTGGCAAACAAGCATACGGCCCGCCTGATGGAAAGCAGTCACCGTAGCCTATGGGCGCCTGCAACCCCAGGGGTGTCACATGCGCGTTGCCGACCCAATAAAAACTTGTACACTCCTTTTTTGAAGAACCTCATACTGTAGTCCAACGGGAAAACATCGGCAGGGAGCTCATTCCACAGACGGACCATCCGCGGGAGGAAGTTCCTTTGAAACCGCACGGTGCGCGACCATTTAGGTTGCAAGGTGTGAGGATGAGCGCCCAGTCGGTGGCGAGCGGGGCGATGATGAAAAGTGGACGTTGGCATCATGTCGAACAGTTCTTCAGAGCACAGCCCATTGTACAGACGATAGAACACACATAAGGAGGCGAAGTCTCTCCTTAGACTTAAGGGTTCAATACCGCCTGTGAGTCTGGGATCGTCGACTATTCGGACAGCTCGTCTCTGAACCGAGTCAAAGGGTGCAAGCTGGTATACAGGTGCTCGTGCCCAGAGGTGACAGCAATACTCCATATGGGGTCTGACTTGCGACTTATATAACAGAAGTCTTTGCCCCGGAGTAAAGTATCCCCTCGCTTTATTGAGCACACCGAGCTTTTTGGATGCCAGCGTAGCTGTTCCCTCTAGATGACATCGGAATTGGACGTCGTTGGAAATGTCCGAGGATCCCAATACTCCCTGACATGGTAAGAGCTGTGTCTTGGAACTTTGGAGCCACAGTAAATGGGGTTTTTGTAGCGGTAAACGCGCAAACTTGTGTCTTTGTGGGGTTGAACCTGACTAGGTTATCCCGACCCCATAACGAGACTCTAGATAAAGTGTTCTCGATGTCAGACACAAGTTTTCCGCGACTTTCCAGTACCACAGAGCGAGGGATATTAGCACGGCCTGTGTAAAAAGTATCCCCAGTACTGTCATCTGCATAGCAATGGAGGTCGCCGATAGACAACATGTCATTGATATGCAGACGGAACAACGTTGGGGATAGCACAGAGCCTTGCGGGACGCCAGCGTTTATGTCCATGCTATCAGAGCAGCTACCATCTACTACGGCACGAATGCGTCTGCCGGACAAAAAGCTAGCTATCCATCTGCATAATCCCTCGGGCAGTCCATAAGATGGCAACTTCGACAAAAGGCCCCTATGCCAGACCCGATCGAACGCCTTCGCTATATCTAGGCTGACTGTCAAAGCCTCGCCTTGACTCTCCATGGCTGAGGCCAAGCGGTGAGTGAGGTACACTAGAAGATCACCGGTAGAGCGACCATGGCGAAAGCCATACTGGCGGTCGCTTATAAGATCGTGTTCTTCTAGGTAACTAAGGAGCATCCCAACTCACAATACAACTTAGCGTTAACTATACGCTCCATGACCTTAGAGAGAAGGGAGGTGATAGCGATAGGCCTATAATTCGATGGATCCGATCTGTCACCCTTTTTTGGAACAGGGTGCACAAGGGCCGTCTTCCACGAAGATGGAACTTCCCGTTTGATACTGGAAAGAGCGAAGAGACGCGTTAACACAGGACACAACTCATGAGCACAACGTTTAAGCACAACTGCAGGTATGCCATCTGGCCCGCTCGACTTGTGAAAGTTGTGAACGCTTAACAACAGCAACTCCCGCCGAACATCTCTCTGTGAGATGCGAATTTCTGGCATGGAGTGTGCGCACCGCGGGATGGTAGGCGGTATAATGCTGCCGTCATCGCTGACAGTCGAGTTCGAGGCAAAAAGAGCAACTAGAAGATCGGCTTTCTCTTTTGCACTATGGACCAGATTACCGTCAGCATTTCGCAGTGGTGGTGGACCTACGTTGAAATTATCTACACAACAATATCCAAATCTCTAGCAAATCAAATCCCTAAACAAATTCGTAAACCTTACAGACGTTGAAAAAGACAAATAATCGCTTCAGTACGCACACGAGAATCGCAAATTAATTCTGAAACACCCAAATAGCCATCCATTAAATACGGCGCACGGGCAACTGACTGTGACTGTCACGGTGGCGTTGGCGGTGCGCGTCTGCGCGGCACTACCCGCGTCTCACCCGCGCCATTTTAAAATACGACTGTATTATTAAAACGCCCAGTATTACATACCTACATTTATTACAAACCACAATTATTCATTTTTTTAGTTTTTGATATTCTTATATTAGGTATCTGATTTATTTTGTACTGGCATCATTTAAGTTACTTTTTAACCGACTTCAAAAAGGAGGAGGTTTACAATTCGTCGAAATCTTTTTTTTTTATGTATGTTCCCCGATTACTCGAAGACGCGTGGACCGATTTGGAAAATTCTTTTTTTGTATGAAAGGGTATACCTTCTAGTTGGTCCCATTGTCACCGAATTCAGATTTGATGATGGGATCCTGGAGAAATCGAGGGAACTCTTCAAATGTTGTAAGCACACATGGCATTTTTCATTTATTTTCGAAGACTAATCAAGTATTTGCCTCTAGTCATGAACGTCTTAAGTTGGTGATCTGATGATGGAAGGTACAACTCCTTAGCAATTAGGAGTTGGGGGATAATTCTTTAAATATACCATATTTCGTGTATTTTGAAAGCTATTTGAGTATTTGCCTTTAGGTGGTCATCCTTTCATGTTGGTGAGCTTATGATGGAAGGTACAACTCCTTAGAGATTAGGAGTTGGGGGATAATTCTTTAAATATAACATATGTCATGCATTTTGGAAGCTATTTGAGTATTTGCATTTAGGTGGTCATAGCCTCATGTTGGTGAGCTGATGATGGAAGGTACAACTCCTTAGAGATTAGGAGTTGGGGGATAATTCTTTAAATATAACATATGTCATGTATTTTGGAAGCTATTTGAGTATTTGCCTTTAGGTGGTCATAGCCTCATGTTGGTGAGCTGATGATGGAAGGTACAACTCCTTAGAGATTAGGAGCTGGGGGATAATTCTTTAAATATAACATATGTCATGTATTTTGGAAGCTATTTGAGTATTTGCCTTTAGGTGGTCATAGCCTCATGTTGGTGAGCGGATGATGAAATGTATAACTCCTTAACGATTAGGAGTTGGAGGATAATTCTTTGTTTGGAGGATAATATATCAACTGTCATACATTTTCGAGATCTATTCAAGTGTTTGCTTAGTAGTTATGATTATGACATGTTGGTAAGCGGTTAGTGATTCTTTAAATAATATAGGCATGCTAAAGGCTGTTACCAATAATCTTTGAAATTATTCATACCCTGCTGATGATACAATGTATATCTCCTTGATAATTGGAATGGAATGGGAATATTTGTTGTATTCATATAAGTTAGCCAGTTCAGGTATTCTGACCTACTACAGTGCAATACATTCTAATTATAAGTAGGTATTTAGAGCATACAAAATAACGATTTTATATAAAATACACAAGGTACTAAAAAGAATAAAATAAAATATTTTAAAATAAAAATTAAACCGCCTTCAAAAATTCGCCTGATCTAAAAAGTAAAAAATAATTTTAGTTCCTACTTCTTAGGATTTCCTACCCAAACCTTTAAACATTTTACCCTATTCATTGAAATAAAATATTATGGCTAGGTACCCTACAGATTTCTTAGAAGTCGGTGCCAAGCCAAATATGTTCACTTCGCGAGTATAAGTATTTGATAGAGCTTTGTAACTTACTATCACTCCTGTTATGCTTTCAGCAAAATTACTGAGGCAGATCATACTGTTAATAAAAGCATAATCGGAGTACGGGCAGTACAAAGCTCTATCTAATATATAACTATGAACGTACCTATTTGGCTTGGCACCGACTTCTAAGAAATCTGTAGAGTACCTAGCCATAATATTTTATTTCAATGAATAGGGTAAAATGTTTAAAGGTTTGGGTAGGAAATCCTAAGAAGTAGGAACTAAAATTATTTTTTACTTTTTAGATCAGGCGAATTTTTGAAGGCGGTTTAATTTTTATTTTAAAATATTTTATTGTTTAACAAGCACTGCGTTGCGTACTCCCGACCCCGCGTTTGATTTAAAGTAATTTGAACTTTGTAGTACTACAAATACATTTCCAATTCGTTTGGCTAGGTTGTCCGTAGTCATATTTGATAATACATAAGTGAATTTTGTGATGTTAGGTATAGGTAGGTACTTAATTATTAATTGTTGACATCCACATAAAAGCGTTAATGTAAATTTTACAGTGGAAATCCGAATAAGATGTTATTTTAAAATACAGCTTATTATAATATTAAACAATTTTACGGTAACTACGTTTATAATGATGATTTGCGCAGTGGACGTCTTATGGCTGATATGATAATGATGATGACAGGGTGGAATAGAAATAGATTTTGGGTCAGGAGGGCCGCTACCAGATTCCGTGCTGCTGGAGGGCCTTCAGAGATTATCCCTCAATTTGGGATTTATGAAAATTGGGATTAGCATGAAAACTAAAAAAATAACTGAATTTAAAACTTGTAGGTATGGGACCAATAAAAATATTTGGCTAGAAAACCCACAATCCAAAGAACTCTTTGTTCCAACCCGCTTCATTCCGCCATATAAACTTATTTGCAACAACCGCATAATTAATTTTGTATTAGCATGTATTTGTATGGGATTACAAACTTATTTGAGTAGTTTGCATAACTTTAAAATCTGGCAGAAATTTCCAATTTTCAGATTTTTTGTGTAATAGGTAGGCTATAAACTACTTATGTTTCAAATTTTGAGCTCCTAGGCCATCTAGAAATACCTTAGATTATTGATGATCGGTGAGTCAGTGAGTGACAAAACTAAGGAACTTTGACATGCGGTAATTTTTAAACTACAAGTTATAATTGAAATCAAACAAGATTATTATGTAACTCATGTTATGGCCTACACGTCGCAGAAAATTCAGACTTCTAGCTGTAACCAGCGCGAAATTACAGACGGTTGAAATGGCCTGAACGGCTTCGAGAAAAGGATGGTACGGCCGTGCCTTTTTTTTGCTCGACTTGGCGGGGGCACTGTCGTGCCCCCAGATATGAATAAAAAGAAAGCAACATTACGTAGATTTCAAGAGTGCACTAAACTAGCATATTCTTTAGTAGCTTTGCAGATGTAATTTTAATAGGTTATTATGGAATTTAATAATATTTTATCATGATCAACATTTTCAGAAAGAAAATGAAGAGATCAGAAAATAAGCTTTTTCATCTAGGTACCTACTCTTAATATTAGTAGACGTTTTTCATCACAAGGTCATGTCATGTCATCAAGTCAATAAAAGCAATATTTATGAAGTTTGAATAGGCCTTTCGGTATTAAAAAATATTGGATAAGTGGATGTTGGGTATAATTTGTCGTTTCTTAGACCGCTTAGATATAGTTGTAAATGAAATTACTTTATTTTTTGGATATAAAATTGATAGTTCACTAACTATTCTCTCAGAGTATCAAGGTTGTATAAACTTGATGAACTTGTTCAAAAAACTTAAAACTTACTTGTGTACACAATGAGCTGCTGACATTACCCAACTTTGCGTTATGACGACTCCACCGCAGTGGAACATTCCGTCCCTGTACATCGCCACCATCCAAGGCCAAGAGGTAGGTTGGCTAGCTCTTCCCCCCACGACCCTACTCTGAGTCCTTTTAAACCTGACACCTCCACTCATGTTCCCTGATTGTACGTCTTCGAACAGGGAATTGGAATTCTTGAAAGGTGAGCTGGGACTGTCATTATCGTGCCTTTTTACACGATTGCCGTAGAAAATGGAATGGTAGGGGCAACCCTTCACCGTCAATCTTTTGTTTCGGCCGAATAATCTATTTTCTGTGGATAAATCCTGAAAAAAGAACATTTCTTCAGACAGACAATATTGATTAGTGTAGCAATATTTTATACTGTGAAATTTCAAAACAGGTAAATAAATCCTACACTTTCAAATTTTGTGCTAATCGAAGAGGATAACCTGTATAAAATATGACAATATTTGTCAAAAACACTTGTTACTGTACCTCTCTCAGTAATTGAGATGATGTTGACACTCTTGTGCCGCATAGCAAATCTGGACAAGTCACATATACTGCCGAGGAGTTCATACATGTGCCAGTTATATGTATCAAACCACCCTGA
The DNA here is from genome assembly GCA_025490895.1 of Thaumatotibia leucotreta. Taxonomy (NCBI): domain Eukaryota; kingdom Metazoa; phylum Arthropoda; class Insecta; order Lepidoptera; family Tortricidae; genus Thaumatotibia; species Thaumatotibia leucotreta. The sequence continues at coordinate 38,271 of JALPQI010002773.1, read as the reverse complement.
CCTATGTTCAAATAGTTGACCCTCGATAATGGATCCACTTGAACAATTTGTATAAATGGAGGCCTAAAACAACAACAATAATTAATTTTATACTCGTGAGGAAACAAGTTCCTTCAATTGACTTGGGCAAATATTGGGACAGGATAGAAAATAGCTTTTTGTTTACCTTATTATTAGGCCAGTTTCCCGAAGGCAAGCATCATGGGCTAAGCCGTATGGGTTATTACATACGGCATACCAATCACCTTTATAGTTCCTCATTAGATATCCTTCTGTGTTTGATACTGCAAACAACTAAAACAATTTTTTGAATGGACTGATTTACGCAAGCCTGAATTTTAAAAATACTAAATCATCAAGTTCTTAAGTTGCGATAAGTTATATTCCACTCACGTCGAAGCGTTGCTTTCGGTGCCTTTTTATTGAAATGAGCGTGTGCATTACAATAAAATTCGGAAAGTGTAAAAGAAAATTTGCCTTCGTGATCCGGCAACGACACGAGTTCGCTTTTTAACTTTCTTATCGAATACACTTTTTACGTCGTTTGTGGAGTTGTTACTGAAATCTTAATTCTGGCTAAAGTTGACCAAAGTCCTTGATTTCTTTCAGTTTTATTTAAGGAACAATACTCACTGGTCTCGCACGTAGGCTGGGTGCTAGTAAATTGCATTCGAGTTCATCTTTGCGATTTGGACAGTTTTGTACATTGTTGCATCTTTGTTCTTTCGTAAAACAACTTGCCACGCTTTCTGTGTTACTATCTCCGCAGCTAAATGAATCTTCACTGCAACCTTGAAACCGAATTGAAAATTAAGTGAGTGCAATACAATTATATTTACCGAGAATAAAAAAGCATATTAATGTCATAATCTTAACAAATAATTATTATAGCTGATTCTACCAGTGACTTAACTACGGCGTTTCGGTTATTAAATCTTCATATACAGTATTTTTGTATAAGGGGGAGTTTAATTTTAATTTTAAGAAAGTGATAAGTTTTTTTTAAGTTTCATGTTATCACTGGTCACTTATTCGTAAGTATGTCATATGTTCCAAATACTTTGATGCAGTATCAAATCACATAAAATTTTACTATTTCAGTTTTAAAATATTACCTACTATTTCAAAGATACTTACCATCGCATCCCATTTCATCTTCTCCGAACGGACAATCAAAGTACCCATCACATAGTCTAGAAACATCGACTCTTGATTTACAACTACAATTAATTTCGTCACTTGCGTCATTGCAGTTTACTTTTCCATCACACCATTGCTTTTCCGGTACGCATTCACCATCAGCACAGGAAATAGTGCCAGTAGGACAATTGTTCTCTCGTGTTGAAGAAATAGACGGATTTTCCACAACCGGGCTAAAAATATCAAGAATCAATTAAGCATTGGTTATTGAATCAACTGCCTACCTCCACGATAGGTAAGGTTATATGTTATATACCTATTAGGTTTATAAACTGAGTGACAATGGCAACTGGGTTTACCTTACCAGCTTACTTAATATAATAAAATGCCTTACCGTGGCACAAGGAAATTCGTCAATATATCAAAATCCTGTGGATGCAAATTATCTCGTCCTGCTTTCATCTCTTGGCTTTCTGTATATGGTGACGGAAACAAACTGAAATAATATAAAGAATATTTCTAGCTTACGTATTAAAGTGAAGTCTTAAAAATTTGAACTAGTTTATTTCCTGACGTTAGGTCTTCATAATGTTTGTAGTTAAGAGTAACTACTTAATGCATTAATTTACATCATTTATGTTTTTACCGGATGTATTAATAGCAATACATTATAATATAGATCTTTGAGATAGTATGTACGGTCTACATCTAGTCAAACAACTGTAAACGATTTCAATTAATTAAAATGAAAACTAATTTTACCGTTTTGTTTTTCTAACAATAAATATGTACCTAATGAAGTAATGAACAATGCATTATAAATAAAATAGAAGAAGAAGACGATACGTTACTTTGTCCAAAAAACTTTAAACTATATGATGAAATCAATAAATCACATGTAAAACGAAATTAGTTTGACGTATCCAGTACAGCTCAATTTGCTCCTATTCCAAAACACACGCGGCATATTTTTACTCAAACTTGTACGAGTATTTTATTATTATTACCAAATAGAGTTTTTTGGACTTAGTTTTTTATAATTAATTACCTTGGTTTTAAAGGATGACGCGTATTATATGTTGGTGAATGCTCAGACGGAATCTCGAAGCCTCCTGCCAGATGAATAAGGTGCTTAAAAACATCGAATTTTTCACGAAATTACTAAATAAAATCATGCAATTTACATACCAAAAGGTTGTTGATGATTCTTGATAAAATTTTCAAACAGTGGTGGTACATAATTCTGCTGTGGTTGAGAATAAGGCACAAAAGTTGCCGCAGGCGGAACTTGACTATGTGAACCTTCCCCAAAAAATTTTCTTTCCGTAACAATACTAGCCGTAGATCTTCTCTTGTAGTCCTTTAGTGTTGTAGGTCGTGTTTCGCGCTTTGTGACATATTTTGAAGTGTCACCTGTTGCTTCCTTAATATTACTAATGTCTCGTAAATTATCATCTTCATTATCAGATTTTTGTGGCTTTTTTTCTGTCAGTGATTTTAATTTTAAAACAAGATTCTTGCAGATATCATCTTCATTATCTTTATTACAAATAGTGTCTTGTTGTATTATGATTTCTTTAGCTTTCTTAAATGCAAAATCATCAAACTCCTTTAAATTTGGTCTAAACTCTCTGTTAATAGTACTCCTTCTTTTTCGCTTTGCATTTGAGTAGTTCGTTTTATTTTTTAATAGAATATAAATCTCAACGTCATTTTTTTCGACTGTGATGTTCGTGGTTTTTTGGTTGGATACGATGACAATTTCAGTGTTACGAGTATTTTCTACAAAATGAAATTTTCAAAAAGAAATATATTGTATAGTGTAACATTTTAATATTATTTGTAATAGTATCACTGTTTATTATTTACCTGTATATTGGATAACTCGGACTATTATTATATAAGCTCCAATTGCAAATAAAACTAACAACATTAAGCCAACTAGTTTTACTATGAAAGAGCAAATATACTTCTGCATTGAATTGGCATCACGACCTGCAAAAATGTAAAAGATATAAACTAACTAATCCATCACAAATCACGCAAACATTATGTTTACTGTGTATAATTATGTATATCTGTACACATACATACAAAATTATGCTTAATGCGTTTTGCATATAAAAATAAAAACAAGCATACATTAAAGTTATTGTAACTTACGAATTGCTATTGATTCTGCTAATTCCATAGGTGGCAATCCTAACTGCTCGAAAGCTCTATCTGTTTTTAAAGTGTCGTTCGACATCTGCAAATAAAACATTTTAAACCTCTAAAAACATACGCCTTTAATATGGTATGATACTGAGGACAGCTAAAGTTGACCTTAAATTTCTGCATGATTCTTTTTGAATGCGCTGATAATGTATTTACTAATATTACGTAACTTTAAAAAGTACGATGCTGAAGTAGGACTAGGCACATTATTGCATTTCTAACTGGCTGTTAACCTTTTTTAAATAAAATAATGTAATTATTGGGCATTTTCGCGAGAAGAGATCCAAAAAAATGTTTTTTAAGGTAGGTATAGGTAAATTTAATGTTTTTCCTACTCAGAATAACGAGTTCTTTCAATCTAGGAGAAAAAAGTACTAGAAAAAAATGGTCCCATATTTTTCATACATTTTACATGCTCTCCACTTTGTAACCGCTGTACAAAGTGTTTGAAAAACGGTTACGTAATAGAAACAAAAAATTGGGACACTTTTTTTCTTCTAGTAGGATCGAAAGAGCTCGTGATTTTGAGCAGGAAAAACATAAAATTTACCTGTTTCAGAAAAATAAGTTTTTGTATCTCTTCTCGCGAAAATGCCCTTTTATGAAACAACTTTCCGTATTTGATATTTAGGAGAATTTTGCGAGTATTGTTAGTATATAAAACGTTTTGCTACTAACATACAAACCAGCCATTTTAAAGTTTCGTAAAAATTACATATTTGGTATTCCTGTGTATCTTGAAAGAGAAAATGCCGAATAGAATTAGATTGATGAAATATTATGACTTGCGGGTGTAATAAATTTATATCATGAACGCGTAGGTAGTGACACATTACGGGTAATACACTTAAAGTAAATTGTAAAAGGAGGTCTGTACATTCGTGTATCTGAATTATTATTAGATCAGACTTTTTATTCGATTCATTTAGTTTGGAGCAAAATTTTACATTTGACTTAAAATTGGTATATGAAGGTGCTCACGGTGATGCTACATAATTTGAACAGCATTTTTTTGTGTTTCAGGTCATATTTAAAGACTGAAATATCTTATAAATTTTCTTAATTTCACCCAGTTTCGGAGTTATTACCAATTAAAAAAACATTTCTTCATTTTAATTTTTTTTATTGTCCTAATTGACAGAATTTAAGAAGTGAAAAAGAACACTTAAAAATATTCAGTAAAATCATTTTAAATTACAGGTGTAACAATAACATAACAAAAAAAAACTCCAAATTTCAATTTTCTTGCCTTTGTTTTGACCTAAAACCTATATACGTGGTTAACATTGTGCAGGTTGCGGTTGGTTAAAATGATCTCAAACATGTCATTAATAGTCTTTTTGATTATTTATTGAATTTTAATTTTGTCTGTCTTACTTGGAACATCAAAATTCATACTATTTCTTATGTCAAATGATAATTTTAACACAAAATGTCAAAATGTACAAATACTCTATTTACTGATGTTATTTTTGTACCACTATTTGAAGTAGTGTGACAAAATATAAATAAGCATGAATACGTATATTTTAAGTAAATATAGTAATAATAAAAAACTAGCTTCATTAAGTACATGCATTTGTATTGAAATTATCATTTGACATTTTGTAGATAATTTCTTTTTGGAATCTAAATATCTATCCGTGATATTAAATAACACTATAAAATATTATTCAATTTCGAAAGAATAACTATTCGATTTCCTCAGCGCGTTTTGCATTTGGAGTTTTAAAAAACCAAGTGTATTGTACCTAGCCTTGTATCAAGGGGAAGTTTCATAAATTGCGAAATTTCCATAGAGAATGTTCTCGGGAATCAAAATTTAACAAATAATGTAATCAAGCCAAGACCATACTTACTAGATACATGTCTTATGAGTTATATTTACTACCTTGTTCACTTATTTGCTATATAAAATAATTTATTATAATGTTAAGATAAGAACTTTTAAAAATGTTTTCATGGAAACATTCTCAGTGGGCACATGCGATTATTTTCTCTTGAAATTTTCCGGAAACTTTCGAGTAAGTATGATCCGGCAATTTAAAGAATGTTCTACAACTTCTAAATTGCTAATAAAATTGTACCTACATAGTTGTACAACTAAATAAATCAGTAAATAGAATACACTTACCGTGTTTTTGTTATTCCTTGACTAACAAACAATAAATAATTCGCGCACTTCACAAACCGATTAGAAATTTCATTTTATATCACCTTTAAACCTAAATGCACAAGAAAGCCGACGAAGTCATCATTCTGAGACACTTAAAATGTGACTGAGGCAATATAACTTTATTGCTGATTAGTGAAATTTGCAAAAGCGTCTAAAGTGCTTGGTCAGTATAAAAAAGTTACCTACTTAACGAATGCATTGTTTTAATAATACAATCAGAATAATGTTAATGACACTTAATTAAAAGACGTAGGGTGGACTCACACTAGATCGTATCAGGCTTAGTCCACGCTATCTGATGCGTTGGCTATTCTTCACACATCCTATCTAGTCACATATTCCATTGAAAACGAAGTCTCGAATAAAATAAAGTAATAGAACCCGGTCAACAATCCTAATATGAACAATCTTTAAGCAACTTAAAATTAAAAGCATTTCCAACTATAGAATTTGGATAAGGCGTTTGAGAGAGCAGGATCTCGATACTCGACCTGGGTTGTTTTTTATGTAGAAGCTGTCCATTGCGGTTCAACGCGGCAACGCTGCGAACGTAATGGGAACCTTTGCGCCTGGAGACGGGGAGATATAGCTAGCAATTTTTTTGTCCATAAAACGGAAATGGGAATTGAATTGTACATAAAAAGGAAACGGGCTCAAAAAGAGAGATTCGAATGTTAGGTGCATGAGAGTTAAATAACCTAATGGAAAATTAGTAATTAAGATAATTATAGGTAACTATTATTGTTATTAATATTGTCTTCAGTTACCGCGACAGTTATTCATGAAATGAAACTATGAGACGCGTGTTATTATTCTTGTCAAAACGATGAACGATGTACAAAATATTCAGAATAACACATCGCTGTATAACCTCCGAACTAATAAAACATAGAAGCCTCACGCCATATTGAATTGCCTTTCAAAAAGGGTCCCGAATTTTTGTTGATAAGTGTCACCCCCTCTTCAATGCATCACGGTAATGAATTTCAATATCAACGTATAAAAACTTAAACCGCCATTTAAAAATAGTTGTGATTGATCCATCAAAGTTTTGAAAGGTTTTGCGCCGAAATAAGCGCGGTATTAAGAAAAGTGCTATGTCCTGCCCATCTTGGTACAACTGAACAAAGGTTTTGGAGGCATTTTTGAGCTGGCGTTAGACGTCCATGTTGTATATGGTCGCAGTGTATAACGTAATGTGATTTTGCCATAGACACCGGTTTGAATGTGTACTGTGATATCTCGTACTTGCATAGCGACTACAGGAGTAACATACCTTGTTCTCTTATATCGCACTTTATAGGACAACACATACTGGCATGTATGCCTGCACCTATATTGATGGGCGGGTAGTGCAACTGCGTCAGATCCATTAGTTAATTGATTATTATTTCTAGTGACGAGTTGACACGATCGTTTCTGAGAGTGACATTAGGGTTGACAGTGCGCAAAACAAAGCCAATGTTTATTATTTATTGCCAGGTAATAAACTAACGTAGCCATTTAGCCTTATGATCTGTTTTTGTTTTATATGTTATGTTTTATTGAATAAATATCTCATGCTTTTTATAACATTTGGTCGTACCTTATTTTTACAAAAACATAAATATCTTAATATCAGTAAATCTGAATCGGTAGAAAAATAATTTACTTACACTTATGGGAAGAGTGGGCAGGATTCGTACACTTTTGAATGTATACCTTATAAACTACTAGCAATTAAAAAATTAAATCAATACTAATCAATAATAGATGGCTTTTTTCTGGCTTTTCTTCAAAAAATAACGGGGATCCCGGAATGAACCCCAATATTTTTGTTTAGGTATTATTAAAGTCAGATAAAATAGCCATCGAACAGCATTGATTTCCTAATCACAAAATGAACTATTTTAAACGTAGTTCAGAGATTAGCTTATTTAATTATCTGAGAAAAACTTTCTGAAATAAATGCATTTAAAAATGACTCTCACAATTAATTTGAAAAGGTTGAAGTGTCAAAAACACATTTTCAATTTTTTTTAAATAACTACGAGTAGCTGCCGTATTTTCATCTCCTGTCGGTGGTGGGTTATGCATATTAGTGACCGTTATATATCGAAATACGAACATATTCGCATGTCGGATAGCAAAAATATGACCACTGTACAAATCTACCCACTCTCCCCTATTTAAAGCAATAAAAGTCAAATGTCGGATCTATCAATACCCTTGAAATTCACAACGTCATGATATTATGACCCAAGATATTTTTAAATACAAAAGTCAAAGGTTTAATATATTCTAGGTGCGCAGGTGATTTGCATTACAAAGGAGAGTTTCGGCTGGTTGGTCAGTGAATACTGAAACTGGTTGGCGGGAAATGGACAATTTCGTTTTGACGGATCACGGCAATATTAGACTTGAATAAAATCTGGTATAACATTTTTTAAATTTTTATTTACAAATCTATAAAATTATATTTCTGTGGATTGTTTTCATTGTACAGTTTATTTTATATTCATAAATTAAACAAACAAACCTTCCATAATATGTATCTAAGGCTGGATTTGAGAAAGTCGCCAGCTTCTGGGTCTCTAGTTACGTCAAGAGGTTGGGGATGTTTTTTTTATTTGATGTAATCCTATAGTGTGGGATATCATTGAATAGGTCTCTTAAAAAGTCAATATATTATTTTGAGATAGCCGCTCCAGAAGAAAAAAATGGCCCCTCCCCTCCAAAAAACATAAAAAAAATCATGGATGATGAGTGAGCTTATAGAATACTTTAAAATAAAACTATTTCGAACATAATCGGCCCAGCGGTTTTTTAATAACTACGGATCTACACTGAGCATGGCCCGACATGCTCTTGGTCAGTTTTTTATCAATACAGAGCCACCAGATTAGAAGGCTACGTATTACTGTCAAACACAAGACTTGCTACGACCTCTGAGTTTCTTTATGCCAATACATCTACTTACTGACTATAATTATGCATTGCCTTGACTGATTAGCAAACCCCGGATGACGGGAGCAAAAATGCGTTTGTCACTAGTGCTTAGTTAAATATCGACTATTCTATCGACATCCATACCAACATTTTATGAATTAGAAATGTATTGATCAACAGTAATTTATGCAACCGTACGTAATCAGAGGCATTGCGATCTAAAATTGATAAACAATAATATGTCAATAATACCTAGTACCATAGGACAGTCACAAAACCGAAATTAAAGCCTAAAGAGCAGCTTGAATGTCGTTCAGAATTTCAAAGTGCACTTGTTAAGATTACTTTTACATCCTCAAGGCGAAATTATTCACAAAAAATATCAGAATGTGTTGACTAAAAAAAATGGTGAATTCATATTAAATATCTTATATATTTTTTGATATATGGAAAAGAAGTGGAACTACTAGGGAAACATAATTAGCATAATCTATAAATTTCAAATTAAAAAATCGTTCATATGGATGTCGATAGAATAGTCGATATTTAACTAAGCACTAGTGACAAACGCATTTTTGCTCCCGTCATCCGGGGTTTGCTGATTAGTGATTACGTATACCCATCTGGGTACAAATTCTAAATTAGTGTCCTCTTACAACAATATGGCTGATATTTCCTCGTTATTATTAAACTACATTTTGTATTTTTGATATTTCGAATAACTTTTAACATTTTACTTCTAAGGTGACTTACGAAACAAAATCATATAAAATCCTTAAGCCAAGCAAGAGTTACGAATTGCCTTACATATTCAATTTAAGATTTACATATTGATGGAAGTCTTCTTTTGACAAGATTCTCAAATATTTATATTTTTTCGTACATTTCCCATAATATGATGGAATGAACACACACAAAGGTAATAGGTACATTTCAAAGCTTGAAACATAGATATGTACATCGTTTTATTTTAACCTATTTTAGTTCCCAATTCTAGACAAACTCATAATTTAAGTTTGCGCAAAGTAAAACTCTTGACTGTAGTCCTGGCTTTTTAATTGTTTATCTATTGGGGATTAGTAACCTAACAGGGCAACACTACCTCGCTTTTCTAAACTTGAACTTTGGAAATACAGGTAATTGCTCGTACAATATATTAATTCTTCACCCACTGCAATATACTCGCTACATCTTTACATTATTACGAAAGAAAAACCAATATAAAATAAACAAACAGACCTCGTCTATTAAAGTAAAATAAACGTTTAAAACGTGTGTTATATAAATTGGCATATTGCCATTTGATCTAGTAAAAACTAACATATTAAAATATGTTGACCTAGTTCCAATAGCGAAATCAGTCGTTTGTAAAGAACAGGTACCAATATTTGAAAAAATACTACAATTACATATCGGACGCTCGTCATGGGCATGCGCGAACTAACACGAGTTCAAGTCATCCATTAACATGATTTGGTTGTTGGTTACGTAGAAAATCGCTTTCCATCACTCATATAACTTATAGGGGCCATGCGACATTTTCCATTCCAAGTGTGGCCTTGACACTACACAGTCGAGCTACCCAGTTATTTATTTTAACGGTTCTTTGTGGTCTGTTAAAACACAACATTAGTTCAGGCTTCTGTTGGTTTTGGTAAGTTCTGTTCGAGTCGAATGGAAATTAGTTTGAGGCGATGGCGTGAAAATGGAAACATACCGTCTGTTTATCTTTGTTTCAATTGAACTGCATAATAATTGTAGAGAGTGAGCATTAAAATGTGGCATTCTTTATTATCGAACATTCGAAGCACCATAACAAAATTCATATATCAAAGTTCAGACGGTTTTTGATCAAACTTTGTTTCATTTTCTGCATTTGTGTATGTTTTCGTTTAACTACCTGTTTTGATTTGTGAAATTGTATAAGAAGGGGTTGTTAAAAACTATTTTAAATACTTGTCGGAAATAAGTTTAAGTAAAGGTAACTGCGTACATTGCTGCTTAAAAACGTCGTGATATTATTTTTGTATCTTTACGTATTTTACCTAAAATCTAAAATAATAAAATTTAACATAGATATTTTTTACAATATCAAACTTAAAATATCGTGTTTTATATTAATGTATATATTTTTAAACTTAAAGTTACCATCTCCTCTTAAAATAAATAATAAATACAAGCTTACCGTTAATTAACACGTCGGCATGTAATTCAATTCATCAGTATCCGCGATATAATCCGTTTTCATAGTTTTATTGCTATAGCATGACTATAGCGAATTGTAATAAATTAATAATGCTTGTAACTTTTCTTTTGCAGGAATAACCAACACATCTAATGTTACACAAGTGGCGTAGTAAATATGTAAATAGATATTTAATATAAAAAACAAACATGAACGCCGTAATAAGTTTATGTTTAGCTGTAGCGTTGATGTCAGGAGTGAATGCAGATACGGCTGAAGATCCTGACGCGCACATGAGCCATTTCATCGCGGATATCTGGCTTGAAGGCGCCGATGTCGTCAGGATCTTGTGGAGAGACTGCTCGAAAAAAGTAAGTCAAATAATTCGTTTTTTGGTTCTTTATTATCATAAAAATATGTTGGCGTTGCAGTAACAACGTCGAACTTTGTCGGTTACGAAAAAGACGAAATTGGCTTTACATTAGTTCAATCTTTAAGCGCCCTTTTGGCAAACGACAAAGTGGGACTTATTAATTTCATAATTTATTTATTGTCAACCATGGTATTACCAGATGATAACATATATATTTATAGTGCAACATGGACCCTGTCAGGGCGAAACAAATCTTAAAGCACTTGCATACCTATAGAGTGCCATAAATACAAAATCCCACAGAATAGTTTTACGGTTTTACTCTGGGATTGTGCAAATATGCAGTGTCTATTCTCTTATATTAAATTTATAATATTTTTAACTTATTGCATTTATATGATATCTAATATGGCTCTAAATAAATAACAAACTTTTTTTTTAGGTTTGTAATAACAAACTATAACTATATAACAAAATAAAAATTTAATTATTAACTAAAAACTTAACTATCCCTACAAAGAACACTTAAAAGAAAAGGCTTAAATAATAAATTAAAAAACTAAATATGGCCCCCTAGGCATTGTGCCAAAGATGCTGGCAGCATTCCCTCTTTGGTATAGCTTTATTAAGTTATTTAAGTAATATTATTGACAAGGTAACTTTTCAGTTTTTTACCGAGCTTCGCTTTATTGGCTTCCAGTCTAATCTGCAATTTGGTACAGGTATACATATTAATCACGCCGACAAAGTGGAAGAATAAAATATAGAAACATTTTTTTTTGGGTACCTCCCCTACTCGTAAAGTTTGAATGATTTTTATTTTATTGTAAACCTATAGTGTGAGGTATCATTGATTGATTACCCATGTCTCTTAAAAAATAATAAGGATCTCAAGAGAAAGTTATATTCTAAAGTCAATGGTTTTAGAGATAACCGCTCCATAACAAAAACAAAAATGTGTATAAAAAAAATAGGCTTATATTACTTTAAAATAAAACTATTTCGAACATAATCGGCCAACGTTTTTGAACAACTACGGAACCCTACACTGAGAATGGCCCGACATGCTTTTGGCCAGTTTTTCATTGAATACTGTATAAACACAGGAACTGTGTTTTTTCCTTCATACTGCTGATAAAAAAGCATTAAGTAATTTTTTTCACATAAATAATAAAATCATTCGAAATGTATAACATATTCTACAAACGGCTTATTTAATTCAATTATGAATTAGATTTGAACTCGTAATACTAGAAACCATATTAGTTCTAATAATAAACGTGTGTTCTATTCATTCTGCCGTTTAATACTCGTAGTTCAAAGTGAATACTTTGTCCATTTCACCCCTCTCTTGGCTTTGAGTAATACGTTAATCTCCGTTGCGTACCTCAATAATCGGTTTACAGGGACAGACGCGCTAATACCGCAGGCAATTAGGTTCAAGTTTGTTTGGTTTTCCCAAATCAAGACCTAGCAAAGGATATATTTTGAAAATTCGTTTATGTACCTACGATTTTGTTAATTTTCGATCTCCCCATATCTAGTTTTCAACGTTATAAAAATATGATCGAATGTAAAATCATGAGTCGTGTTTTCAAAAAAATAAATTATTAATAGTCTTATTGATTATAACATAATAATAATATGTTGGTAACAAATGGACCAAACATGTTTAGAAAGAACTCCACACAGAATGTTCGGAAAAAGCCGTTCGGTTGGTTTGGCTGAAATTTTGCCAAAATATAGCCTCCAATACTCTGATAAGCTGTGCGAAGTTTCGACTTTAACAAATTACTTGTTTTTAAAATATAGCGATATTTGTTGTAACAAAAAAATTATTTTTAAAACACACAATTTCCAAACACGGTATGGTGAAAATTACAATGACAGTATGTTTGTTGTCTCCTCTTATAATAAAAGGATTAGTTTTCTTGTACTAGGTTTTAGTTTGATACAGCGACTGGTGTCAGTAAAGCAAATCCTGAAAATGTAATAGTCTAGTCTTTACTTCGAAGGCAGCAGGAGTAAACGTAATTTCGTATGGTTTTGCTATGAGTAGGTACCTGAATACGTACTGAATGTTAAACAAAGGTTGAATAGATTACATGGACTTCACAAGTATCATATGAGTACTCACTGTGTTGTATGTCAGTCTTAGGGCCAATACATATATAACTTTATATGTGATAGATTATTTTGTGTAATCTGTAGTTGCTCCGAGATATAAAGCTCTGATATGCATCAAACCACCTGCGTAACTTAAACAAATTTTATTATAAATGCTAACAATAAAGTACTGAATTATGATTTATAAATAATAAACTACCCGTATGTACTGTACTACCCGATGTATGTACGCTCAACAACTTCGAACCCTAGGCCACTCTAGATTCTAGAATCATGTCAAAATGAAAAATAGTTTAAAATGTCTTACAGTCTGATTGATAAAGTTATTTTGACATGATTCCTGAGTAGCCTAGGATTGCAATTGGTTGAGTATAGGTACGTCGATTGAAGCTGCTCGCCCACCACGAATACATTTTAGAAGATTATGTTATCAAAGGGATCGCTTAATGTCAATGAAATGAACCTATGATGGCGGCACCAGTGATGAGGGCACCAGTGATGAGCATTTCAATCATAATCCAAGGTAGTATACCTCATCATCATCATCATCATAATTATCAGCCGAAAGACGTCCACTGCTGAATATAGGCCTCCCCCAAATATTGCCACAATGACCGGTCCTGCGCCACCCGCATCCAGCGGACTCCTGCGACCTTCACCAGGTCATCAGTCCACCTTGTGGGGGGGGCCTACCCACGCTACGCCTTCCGCTACGTGGCCGCCACTCAAGAACCTTCCCGCCCCAACGGCCATCGGTTCTACGCGCAATATGCTCCGCCCACTGCCACTTCAGTTTAGCCATTCGGAAAGCTATTTCGGTTACTTCTGCTGCGGATATGGTCTCATTTTTAATCCGATCACACAGAGAGACTCCTAGCATAGCCCTCTCCATTGACCTTTGGGTGACTTTGAGCCTTCTTACGAGGCCCATTGTAAGCGGCCATGTTTCAGTACCGTATGTCATCACTGGCAACACACACTGATTAAAGACTTTCGTCTTCACAGGTAGTATACTTACGGTTGAAAAATTACCCGAAACAAGTTAATCAAAAGATGCACATATGTAATTTGGTCCATGATTGTCCATCCCTCTTGCTTCATCCTAATTATATTACAGTAAAAATATACATACATTTTTTTTTTATTTTGCTCCCAGCTAGTCGATGTTAAAGATGTGATCGACCATAAAGAATACTTTCCAAAGTTCGTGCGATGTATGAAGCGAAAGACCTTGAGGGCTTTGGACCGGTCTCTCAGCACCGACATAGTGCCGATTGCCGACGGGGTCAACCTTGTGCGGTTTGAGATGGTGGACCGGACTGGAAATGTGATGCCAGATAATTATACCAGGTGAGTGAAAAAAAAACGATACCGTAAAACCACCCAACTATAGTCCAATACTGCAACTATGGTCCACAATTTCAGTTCCTAATAGCATCAATACCAATATTCTTTTTAGCTTTATCCAAGTTTTTTTTTAGTATTATTGAGGAGTTTTTGCCTATGAATAGCACGATTAATATAACAATCACACCTAATGGAAGATATTCGATTGAGTTTTGGACCATTGTTGGGAACGTTTGGACTATATTTAGGTTTTGCGGTACCGTAAAACTACCCAACTATAGCCAAAAGATCCCAACTATGGTCCAAAACGAATTAAAATATCTTCGATTTAGTGTAATTATTATATTATTGACTCAGTTGTTACACAAAGTCTCCTCATTAATGATTAAAAAACTTAGATAAAACCAAAACAAAAGATTTCCATTGATGCTTAATTACTAGTTGAACTTGTGGACCATAGTTGTAGTAGTGGATTATAGTTGTATGGTTTTACGGTATTTAAATACTTGCTAACTACGATACGAAAATTACGATAGTTCACGGCTAAAAGTTTTTCAGAAAGCGACCAACTATTATTTTTTGTCTACGTATTGAGTTTAGTCACTTTCTGCAGTGACAATAAATTAAGTTAGTCGCTTTCTGCATAACTATGGTCAAATAATCGCTGCAATGCATAGCAAGTAAGATACAGTAACGCATAAACTCCGTGAAAAGTAAAAAAATATTATGTTCAATTGGATGGCAATCATGTCAAAGATTTGCTACATTTTAATATAAAATAAATACCTAGTTATTGGTATTAACAGTTTTAAATAGATATCAACAATAGTTGAAATTTATTGTAGCTTTCAGTTTAGTATTCAAATGCAAATGAATTAATCCTACCCCAACCACCGTCCATGAAGATTTAAATAATAATTTATCAATAACATGGACTAACGAAGCGCGGTCGTCTGTCATTTTGAAGGTAAATTTAAACGGAATTTGTATTTAGAATGGTCGTCCTTTTCTAAAAATAGATCCTATTGAAATGTTTGATTTGCAGAAATAATAAACGTATTGTGGTATTAATTAAAAGTGCAAAATTCAGTTTTTAAAGAGAGAAAGAGCGATACAGCGAGGAAATGCCGCCAGCATCCTCGGTACAATGCCACAAGGGCCAATCTTAGATATAGGTTAGGTTAAGTAGATTAGTTAGATTTAATCTATGTACATAAATTGTAGTTTTGAAAATAAATATATTTAAAACAACACTAGTCTAGAGCGAGCAAATGTTACACACATACAAGATTAAACATCAAATAAAATAGCGATGCTAATTGACTTAGTGCTCGCCGTACTGGGTAATAACTATTTTCGAAAGCATTAGTAAGCTAGTATCCAGTTTACTTTGACCCTGAATATCGTAACAAGTGGTCATAAGTAGAGTTCTGGCTGCAATTCTCAGAGTGACCCTTGATTGCAAACAGCCATGGTCCTTCATCCAACTCCAGCTGAGCGGATTTGTATAATAGGTTCCATTTATGGGTTTGGAACTTGAATGTAATTGATTCCTGCATGTCTTGCCTAAGCATTGATACATTAATGACTGGAATTGGATTCTGTGTCCTCTCTGATTTCGATGGCATTGTTAACTTAACAATAAAACGTATTTTTTATTTACAAGAACGTCAACTGTATTTTCGACCGGAAAATAAGTTGTGATGCTATTAGAAAATAGTAAACATATTTTTGTTTACATTTTTTCCTCCGAAGAAGATGAATGCTTCGGCATGCCAATCATTATGTCGGTTCAATAAGCCTCTTAAATTATATTTATTTTTGGCGCACACATTAATTTGTTTACTGCAGGCGCTACAGAGGTGAGCGACCGCAATACGATTTGTCAACGTCATGCAATATTATGTACATCAAAAAAGACATACAATATAACATTACGCAAGCATGCTCCAGTTTCAAATTGCGAAATAATCATACCGTGTATTTGTATTACTTAGCAAGCGAGCGTTCGTCAATTGAGTGAATTTGATACAATCGTGATTCGCTTTACAAGTATTCATGATTGGAGGCCACTTTTATATTGTCTCGGATGAGTTAAATGCTCGTTTTATTCAATGTCCATAATGAATTGTAAAGATTTGGTACTTACGCTACTTTAAATTACCAACATTTGGTTGATACAAAAATCGCAACGCACAACTTATTAAAATATGTAGCTGGTTCTGTTTAACCTGATTTTATATTCTTGTAAATGAATTAATGTTCCATGAAATTCAATTGAAAAGTTGCCTAGACATATTTTTTCTATATAGGTAGGTACTCAAATTAATATTTTTCCTTGATTCAATAAAATCAAAATTAGGTATTCTATTTTACGTTGGAAAAAAGTATTATTTTATTAATCGAGTTATTTTATACAAAAGACTAATGAATAGCTTTTTCAAGAGCATATTTTAATTTTTTATTACTTTCTAAGTGCTTCTACATAAACCACGGTATAAATGGTAGCCACTTACAATATTCTGTGGGTGAAACGGATTCATGAAGCCTTAAATTTCCATGTTTTCCCAAAATATGTTTCGGTAAGTTCGTTAATAAATTTAATGAAATTAAGAACAATCATGAGTATAAAATTTGATATAAAGGGTATGTGATGGCCCGGTATAATACCTACAGCCTACAGGTGCTACTGCTTAAAAAACGGCTACGGTACCGAAACGCGGCAACGTGCCGTAATCCGCAATTTTCGTATGGAGCACACGTTTCAGCGTACCTGTTGCGGTTGGCGTATTTTGGGCAGTGGTGTGCGGAACATGAGGTACAAACGGCATGGATGTGATGCGTCACTGCGACTCTGTGCTATTACAATTCTTTGGGCAGCAGTGTTGCTTTGCATATGGAAAAAGTAAATGAGCCTACAACCTGTCGCGGCTATATTCATTTTGTCGTACTTGTGTACCTAAACCGCAGATAAATATATTATAAATAAATAAATAAATATCTTGGGACATCTTACACAAATCGACCTAGTCCCACGGTAAGCTCAATTAAGGCTTGTGATGTGGGTACCAGGCGACGATATATATAATAGATAGATACATATAGATACTTAAATACATAAACAGCCATGACCAAGGAACAAACATTTGTGATAAATAAATACACAAAGAATGCTCTCGCCGGGATTCGAACCCGGAACCTCCAGCTTCGTAAGCAGGGTCACTACCAACTAGGCTACGGAGGCTGACTAAAAAAATGCTAAATAAAAACTATGGCTAAATAAAAGGATTACAAGCCTATTATCGAGAACATGCCCTAAATCCAACTTAACATGTTATCCATATCAGCGAGCTAATACATAATTAATGCGGATAATAACTTTAACACGCCAACATCGCGAACTTTACATGTTCGACGTTGTTTAGCGAAAGGCTGATTTCGATGAGTAAAATATTCATGAAGATGCTACTCTCCTTGGTTTTGAAATAATTTTTATATGGAATACGACATTTACATTGATTATTTTTAACCTTTCCATCACAATTATTGCTGCTGATATTGATGCCGCCCATCGAACAACATTATTGACAATTTCGGAATAACATTTCCATTCCAAATTCGCGAAGAAATTGAAAAGTAATGAATAAAAATAGTATAGTAATGTACCTAATCTATGCATCATAGTATTAATATCGACCTCAAAGGACTATCTTCATTTTGACTCCTTACAGTAGCGACAAATACTTTGTAGCTACATAGGTGCTCTTGGTCGTTTTTCTTTGGTATATGACATCTAATATTTATACTTTGTAGCTATCAAAGTAGCCGAACCCTACAGTACATCATTCAGACATATATGGTGTAGGTACCAAACAATTCTTATACCTCAGTCAGTTTTGATATGTAAGATGCTTCAGGAATACTAGAATAGAAATCTGTTGACACAATTTTTAGAACCTCCGATTTCCCTCGAGATTTTTGCTATGAAGTGGAAGGAATGTGTGATCTGGTATGCGCAGCGCGGATTCGTCGCTTTGACCGCTCATTCACGGTCGGCGCACACAATGTCGTTCCCGTCTTATGCTTGCTGGTATCTCCAGTACGACAATACAATAATGCGTACGCTCAAATAGTGCGCTTTTCAACTTAAGCATAGAATTTCAATATAAGAATACATGTCATATACCAAATAAAAAAACCGAGGTTTACCAACGCCGGAGGTGGGATTTGAACATTTTGAACCCACGTCTTCAGCTTTCACGGCTGATGGCCAAATCACTCAGCCACTCCAGTTCAGTTTTTTTCTTGCATGCATTACATATCGAGTAAAACCTAACGTATCCTTTACTTTTCAACTCATGGTACGGCTACACGTCTGCATAAAAGTTGAAAAATCAACTCCCAAAACAACCGTGTGCTCAAAGGAATTTAGCGTTGTTTGGTAATAGTTGTGCTCAGAAAAAATCTATATCGTTATGTTAATAGTACCTATAGCGAATAAGTGACTGATTTTTTTAATATTTTTCATATTTATTATCGTTGTTTCATTATTATCAGTTCGTGGTCCGAAAAGGAATTGGAGGCCGGGGAGTGGCGCACGCTCGCGATGCAGCGAATGGCGAAGGTGCTTCGAACTCATGTTATCAAATTCGACTTTGAGGATACAAAAACTTCAGAAAAAGGTATGGAAACAATAAAACACGAACATGCGTTATTTATAAGGCCGCCGCCGGAGTAAATGTAAAAACTAACGTGAGAGTCTATTTTTTTTAAGATGCCTTAGGGTAATTCCGAAACACACAGAAAAATCACTCGTAAAATATTACATCATCTTGAATGTCACCTTTAGGAATTATATGGAATTTTTTTGCATTCGGAACTTCGTGAACACACCTTACAGTCTTTATTTAGCAATACTTTTTAGTAATGGGTATTAGGGTATTGTTACTCATAACCTGAATTAATCGAGAGATATAAATACGCATTCATATACACGGTGCTCGTGAGCATTCCGAAAGATTTTAATGCTGAATTCCTGAGCATATTTAGAGTATTTACTGTTACATAAAATTTCCTGGATTAGGCTTGGTTCCAGAGATAATTAACCTTTTTTCGAAAAAAGTTTTTCGACGTAACTCGTCATAAAACTTCTTTTTGATTACAATGATACCACAATGTGTTCTACACCACACCTTTTGCCTACACCTTTTGCCTGACATTCAAATAATAAGAATAAACTTCATGAAAAAACCTGTTCAAAAACAAAACATTAAAAAAAAATATTTTAACAAATTGTTTTAATAAAAATTATTGGAAATGTTAAAATGTATTCAAAAAGTCTAAAAAAAAAAACATTTTTTTATTGTGAAATTTGACATTAGGTCCCATAATATTTTTTGTTTATTTTGATGTCTAGAATGCATAGTTAAAACCTTTCGCAATGCTAGCGATCATCGTGTATAGGAACCACAATGATAATATGTGAATGAGTTTATTAAAACGTCCCACTTTTTCGTTTGCCATAAAGCCGCTTTGTCAGTTTATTCATATGAAGATACAAGGAAATCGCGTCTTTATGGTAATCAACAAAGTTTTGTCGATTCAAATCAAAGTAATTAGGTATCATCCTTGTATTCACGAACCGTACATATATAAAATGAAACTGATATCAAAGCAGCCAAATATTGTATAAATAATAAACACAGCTATTTGATAGAAATATCACATAATAATTTCGTTAATTGTCAATTAGTGAAGTGATTGCCAGGACAAAGTGGGCGTATTTAATTGGCATAGCACTTATTTAATTAGTTTTATATTGAAGGTAAACTAACTATAACAAAGATTCTTTTTTATTGGCAAAACATCATATTAATTTTAACTGACGGGTAAGTAGAAGTAGTCTACATGCGCCAGTAAAAAACGAAAAAAAGTAAACAAGCCTAAAAACTTGCATTATTTTGTAATCAAGCACTTTCAGAACACAATTTTGGTCATAACACTAACTTAAAACCTTAAACCTTGAGTTCTCATACATTTTTAGTTAAAATTTTTGATGTTTATTAGTATGAACGCAAAAATACAACTATACGAACGTGTTTCACGATATGTATCAACTACAACAAATGTTATTAAAAGTCAGCCATACTTATTTCTTTAATTTTTTTTTCGTGTTCTACTGTCGCATGGTAGCACGCACAATATGCACATAGCTGGGCATTCTTACTCGATATTTTTTCTATGGTTTTACAAAAAATCATAATACTTAAGAAAGAAAGTCTAATTTTTAAACGATATTCTTGTGGATATATGGAACATACACCTACGAGTACCTAAGTAGTTTAACGTTGTACAATGTGCTTAGGAAATATAATTTCTAAGTACATTAAGGTACAGCAAAAGTAGGCGTAGTAAACTACCTAAAGGCTTAAAACTTTTTAGTCTGTGATCTTACGTTTGATTCGCAGGATTCTCATTTGGAGAGTTTACGAGTATTATAACATTTAAACACAACCATTTAAGATAACAGAGCAGGGCAAGTCTTGCTATTTCTAATAAGTAATTTGAACGTAACAGTTATGTAGGCGGTGTCTTCTATACCTATACCTGTAGTTCACTCAAATATATCGGTTAGAAATGGCGTAGTAAATTATGTTGATTACCTAAGTAGTATACTTGTATTGAATCAAAGTGTAGCCTTAGTTATCATTTGGACGGTTTCCATAATATTGTTGCATAGGTACAACTACAGATCAATGCTATAATTTATAGATTGTCTATTATTAACTAAGTTTTGATATAATAAAGTTGTTCTTATGCCATAATTACTGCCCCAATTTGAGAAGTTGAGCTCCAAGGGACATTTTTTTAACCATAAGTGTATTATGCCTTTTTTAGCCACACAATTATGCTCTTTTCATTGTTTTCGTTGCAAATCCCTTATTAATAAATATATAAGTTAATATTGATTTAAACTTTCACGATTATCACTCATCATAGTTATAGGATGATGTGTCCTAAATTAACAAGCCGCCAAATATTGGTTGTCCTTTTCGGTCGTATCAAAATGTTTATAAGACCGAAAGGGACAAAGAATTTATAAATAAGGGGGAAAATATATAAAATTATCAAAAACTGCCTTGCCTGTTGTTTACCTCTACTTTAAATTATGTTGTCGAACTTGTCGATAAATGAGAAAAATCCTTACGAAATCTCAAAAACGTTCTTCGAGAACCCTTGTCTCTGAATATGTTTTTTTTTTTTTCAGTCGAGTTCCGCGGCCGGCGCCGCCATCAGATGATGGTGATGATGATGTTCGGCATCGTCTCCATCGGCATGGTGATGGTGCCCATGGGCTTCCAGTTCCTGGCCGTTCTTGGCGGGAAAGCTCTTTTATTGGCCAAGATGGCTCTAATATTAGCCTCCATCCAAGGCTTGAAAAAGGTAAATATTATTTAACTTTCTTTTATTCTTCGTTTTATAAATTTCAGTTCCGATAAATAATAATATTGACTAATAACGTATTGAAGATTTGTTTAAAATTATATGTTTTGTATTTTGCCATAAACTAATTAAAAATACTAAAGAAAAATAACATAACCTAACCAACTAACGAGTAATAACGAATGAAAATATAGACTAATAATAACTAACGTTACATGATAATGCAATTCCTTTTTAGGTAGACTATAATGATGGGTTTCATGACAGGGGAAAGGTATGATACCTGTTCGATAATTCATTTCACCTCTTAAGGCCTCGTTTGTAAAGATGCGGTGCTACTGTCTAGTATTGTACAGTCAGCAAAAAATGTGGCTTACCGCTTTTCGACTCTATTCAGTGGCAATAAAGTCGAAAAGTGGTAAAGCACATATTTTGTTGACTGTATAAACGAAAATGTATAGTTTCAAGCTGCGTAGTTACGTAGCTACTGTTGTAGCACTAATATTTGCTAAATGTCTGTAAATAACTGGCAGATTACACAATCATGAGCAAAAAAATATCATACGATTTTTTTAAATTGTTATATTATGACAGATTCAATATTAGGAACGAGTAGGTACTTAATACAATTGAGGTTAACAGATATTATATATTAAATGGTGCGGTTCCTTTTATAATTCTCTAAGTACCTATGATTAAACCATAAGACACGCGCAAAGCAGCTCGAAGTGTTTGACTACAAGAATTACTTATTGTTTTTTATACTTAAACATATATAACCCCTATTTAAGTATACTAAGAAGTCGCCGCCTGTTTATAAATGAGGTCTCTCTTTCTCAGGATTTAACTTATTAAAAACAATCATAACATTATTTATAAACACGGTTAGGCTTTTCTGCACTATTACCAGCCATGTTTGATAACGTGTTAATAGATGTTCTGTTCCAGATCGGTACAAGTCCGCTGAACTACGGATTCTACCATTCTTACCCTCCTTACGATCATTCCGCCACGCGGAGCGGAGACAACTGGCCACCCCCCTCCGTGATGGCCGGCACCTCACCCCCTCTCTCTCGCTCCTGGTCCAACCTCGACACCGGAAACCTCAAGACTGACAGAATACATTTAGCCGCCGACTACACTGAACCTAATGATGTTAAACTAGAAACGACTAAGTTTAGCCAAAGGGAATCTGAGTCCAGAGTGTATCCAGTTTACCACAGACCCGATGCAACGCCTTCGTTCACTGTTATAGATTCTCCTACGCCATTAATAGATCTAACGACTACTCCAGGGGAGGTCCAGGCAGATTATGCCTTGGAACTCCCCTACAATGGATTTCGCTTTCAAAGTCCCACTCCTGTCGTTTCATCTTAATGTGTTAACTGGATATTTCCGTGCGCTCTACGAAATAGTTTATAGTATGTTTTCGTATTTGATACAAATTTTGTTTCCGAACAGACACATTTCATTCAATTTCCTCTCGCCCATAAAAGTTCCGTTATTGGGACGTCCTTTATTAGGTTTATTTGAACGGTTCAGACCATTACTTTAATCTTTTTCAACTTGTAACATCTCAATAAACACTGTACCAAAACCATTTTACTTTAGTGCTTGACCTTTTACATGTATGTATTTCAAACAAGTTTTAAGTATTTATTTATTAACAATGTATTATATAAAATAAGTTACTGGATTGATTCTATGTGTAACATTTAAATAGAAATTTTAAATGCAAATTGGTTTTATTTGAGGTATTAATTATTTAACTATTTCCCTTGAAAATATAATGTGAAGAGACTCGCTTATAATCATTCTTCAAATACGTATTTTCCTAAACGATTATGAAAATAATGTTCTCTTGACATACTAGGCTTACTTTTGTTACAAAATCGCTCCGTAAAACGACGTATGTATCGTCGTATTTTCACTAAAATTACCTAATATTTATTTTTGCTATCACAATGAACTTATGAACGAGTACCCATTGCGCTCAAACTAATTGCGAAGGATTAAGTACTCAGTTTGCTAGTGACTTTTGTTTCAACCACATGACCCTTTTAATGGGGATCACCCAATGCCCCCAAGTAAAAATAAAAACTAACGTAACTATGTCTTATTCACATTTTAAGATAGTCTTAGCCTATGAGTGAACGAGACGAAATTTTACGATTAATTCCGCCGATTCACAGGTGGTCGACAACTCGGCTGTCAAAATTGATGTCTTTTCTAAAAACTCTAAACACTGAGATTTTTTAACCCGACTAAATTAAATGAACTATTATTAACTCAAAGTATATCCATAGACAACAACAACCATTCGTAGTCGTGTAATAGTGTTTTGAATGTTTGGCAGCTCATGTCGCATATTTTAAAATATTTTGTGGTGAAATACGAAAATAAATTTAAAAGTGAAATACGTAGTGGAGAAAATATATTTCAAGGTGTCCTATGGAACAATGTCCTGCGTAATTAAACACTGCAAATCCCATTCAGGGCATAAGGAAAATGCGGAGGAAGAAATTTCCTTTCATCGGTGATTATGGCAATTTATTGACGTTATTGTTAGAAAAATCTAGCCTAGACCTATTAAGCCGAGATAGAAGTACATGTAGTTATTGATAAATTCATATATCTATCCTTAATTATACAAATATAAACAATTTTCTTAAGATCATGCAAGGTTATGTTATGTCACATAGAGATGTGCAAATTTTTATCGACTTCCTCGAAACAAAACAATATTTTATAATATACTTTAATGAAATGCTAAAATGTTTATTGTTCGACAGTCGGTTTATATAGGATTATTGAAACCCGTAGTGATAAGAGCGACATCGGAGAAATGGTGACTTTTTTCGAAAAAACGTAGTTGAAATTTAGTCTTGATTCGTTATACAGGGTGTTTGGTTAGCGGTGTCGGAGCTTTTAAGAGCTTAAACTACAATCAATTTCATCGATAAATTACCAAACAATTTTTTTTTGTGCCAACGATAATTAAATGGCGGCCATTTTTAAATTTCAAACAGACGAATACGGGCGCACGTGATATTTCTGGAATTATACGTTTGTTATCGGTCCTATCCTTGCAAAAAAAATCTCGTTAGAGAGCTCATTAGATAAGCAAACTAATTAAGCTAATAATTTGACTCAACTATTTGAACAACAAGGATAAAAAAAATATTTTTATTAAAAATAAAAAAAAATTGACCTTAATTTTTCAATTAATTTAATTTTGCATAAAAACTAGGTCATTAAGATAGGTTTTTGGTATTGTTATTTGTTAGTACAGGATGTTAGCTAAAACACAACACCATAATTACAGTTATACCTTAAGTACTTTAGGAATTAGAAGTGCTCAAACATGCACTGGATGGATGGAAGGCGGCCACTTCACTAGTCAGTACACTGCTAACATTCATTTGTTTATGGATTTTGCATCGGGAACGCTAAATGCAGCTGTTTCGGTGTATGTTTGAGCACTTGTAATTCCTAAAGTACTTAAGGTATAACTGTAATTATGGTGTTATTTTTTAGCTTACATACTGTACTATTACATATGAACTGATGATCAAATACTGGGATTTTACTTAAACTACATTTTATTTGGGATTTTACTTCATAATTTTTTTTATTACAGAAATAACATTCAATGTGGGAGTACCATAAAGTGCGTTTCGATTACCTTACTTTTATTAAAATAACACAACACGTTTCATGTGCAGCTAAAATCAAAAAGTCATCAATATCTCGCAAAGAGGTACAAACATAACCTGGCAACAATATTTTAAGTCCAGCATTACTTAATATTATCAAATTGTCACTTTTCATAGGCGATATGTGCAGGTAAGTTAACGTCGCTTAGCTCAGACGAGCAAATTTCATATTTTACTTATATTTAAATTGGGCCATTATAAGTACATATGTGCTGCATTCACGTATCATCAATAACTTTAAATACGCCACATGCGATGCCTGCAGAAATAAACATTTATATGAACATAGCCTACCCGTTGTCTATGTATTGCTGCATGGCGCGAAGAACTTGATAACTCGAGATATTTTGGTGCAGAAAAAGGAATTTCATTTGTGACAAATTAAGTTTAAATTTTATCTACCTATTTATCATCTCGCGTTATCAAGTTCTTCAGGCCATGCACCGAATTTATCGATATAGAAAATCGACACAGGTACATCTCTAGAACATCATGAAAGTGCGGACAACCTAGACTTGTGCTCATATATATTCATCTCTTTTTGCCGCACAGTTGAATCCGTAAAGATGTTAAGAGCAGATATACATCTTCAGTTGCTATTTTTGCCTGGTATCTATTCTATTCGTTAATCTGAGGGATCTCCACCTACATTTTCATTCACTAGATAGAACGAAACTTATTGACTCCCTTTATAATATTCAAATACCCGGAAGCATTCGGCTTATCGAAGTTTGCCGGGACAGTGAGCAGGTGACGTGTGGCACCGTTTGTCACTCGTGCGATTCAAAGGGGTCTATGACATTTATTAACAGACTTTAAAAAAACATACATTTATTCAGATATTTAAAAAACAATAAAAATTCAAGCCGTGGTAGCTTTAGAACTTGTTCCTTGCATTTTAGGTTCAGGAATCTAATAGGCCATTTGACCTACGACGAAATAAGTAAATAAATTATCATGGAACAAGCCTTAGTAGGCTAAACTGGCCAAAGTCAAAGTCAAAAGTGGTTCTATGTGTCAAGTACTAGAGGACGATATATACCTATATGTATCGAATTTATTATATAACACAAAGGAAACAACAATGAACAAGGAATAAATATTTGTGATAAACACACAGATAAATGCCCTTACGGGATTCGAACATTTCAAACTCGGAAGCTCCTGCTTTTTAAGGTGCATTAAGACCAAGTGAACATTCGCTATTCTAACCTCCCACTCTACGCAATTCGATCGTTACACAAAACGTGATTGGTTGATTTCGTAGAGCGGGGGATAGAACGGCGAATGCTCTTTTGGTCTGAATGCACCTTTAGGCAGGGTCACTACCAACTAAGCTAGGGACTAAGTATCTACTCAAAAGGATAAAATCAACAAAGCAATAATTTGATTATTGATTTACATGGGCGTAATTAGGTACATTCGCGTTTATAAATAAATACTTGGGATAAAAGGGTGGTAATTAAAATTAGTTACGTAACTAGGACCAATACCCTTGATGAAGTGTCTCCATTATTTTTATAGCTTTTTTATTTAACGTCCAGCAGTTTTATTGTAATATTGCTAAGAGGGTATTAATTTCAGAAATGCATTAGTCCACTACAATAAGTACTAATTAGCTCATAAAAGTTTTACTTTCTAGAAAAGAAATATCTTAACAAAGAGAAGAGTTGTTTTGCTTTGCGATGGCAAGTGCATTTCCACATAAGACCTTGATTGTGAACGTTAATATGGCAAAGCCAGAAGAAATTTCAATACTTATGTACCTACATCTATCTGACAGTGTTCTTAAATTCATTTACTATTTAGTATATTTTTCACTTATTATTTTTGCGTTTTGTTAATTGACTACGACTGAGACTACCTAATAAAGAATAAATGGGACCTCATCAACGAGGAAGAAATATATCCTAATTATAAGTTCATTATGATGTCAGGTTGGCTGAATCAACGTTTATTTCAATTAATTAAGCGGGTATTAGTACACCATTTTATGATGATATAGCAGATTGTAAGTAAGAATTTAGATGACTGATTAAATATAATTTAAAACTTGTAATATGAGAAAATAAAAAAGAGTTATGGATTATAATGTTCAAGTCTGATTAGGTTAAAAGACGCCTATGGAAAAAGAGGTCTGGAGACCTCTAACAATGTGATCACATGCAGCCTATTATATGAGATTCAGAAGATGCCGTCATAAGAGACAGCCAGGTAGCCAGCCAACACTGATGTAGGTGGCTAAGGGTGTCGAAAGGTGTACTCCGCTTTCTGCCCTGTGGCTTGACAGCCACTGTACTAAATTGGGACTTATGCAAATTTACACTTCTACCCCTGGATCATATACGTCTGATCATATGAGTCCTATCAGGAGCCAATGAGCGAATACACGCCGCAGACGGGGACCATGACAGACTCTCGGGAGCACTCGGGCCCATGGGGTCGTTACTGCCCAACAGTTCGCTACAATCTACCCTGAGGTAAATTATATTTTTTTGTTGTTTATTTAGATGGTTAAATCTGAACTGGAGGGCAGCACTGTGTCCATGTTTACATCAGCTCTGGATTAAAAGTTGTTTAAAAAATATTTAAAGTGTCAGTTAGTCTACAACTACTGCTGTAAAAGTTATTTACAATTGGAACGCACCAGGAAAATGTGTAGTATACAGTAGAGGTGAAACGCCGGCGACGCAGAGGAGTAAATACGGCGCGCCGTAGAAGCGCAACTACCTCGGCAAGGCTTTCGCTGTGAAGCCGCTTAAAAGCCAAATATGTGTTGAGTGCGTTATAAAAGTGAAGGGGTGGTGTTTATTAAACCCCGGTGCGTCTTTATTTCATTTTAAGGTACAATCAGAGTGTGTTGATGTGATGTGTAATGGCAAGACCCGGTTGAATGCGGTAGAAAGTTAAATTGGCCTACCCTCATCATGGGAAAACGATGGTTACACGGCCGGTTGTGGTCGTAAACTTCGTCGATGACGGCAGCAGTCGAGACAGCGCAGTGGAAAAAGTGGTGACTGTAGTGATGCTCGTAGACATTCTGGGTTCGGATCCCGTCAAGAGAAATATTTTTTTTTTTTGTTTCTTTCTTTTTAGGTTTTAGTTTTTTTGTACTTCTTTTTAATTTTATAACGTTTAATCTTTTCATTTTTTTTTTATTGAAATTTTATTCGATTTATTATTTTAACGGGTCGGATAATTTTTACCTGCAATTAATTTATGATTGTGTTATTTGTGTTTTAATACGATATATTTTTTTTTATTGTTATTATTATTATTTTTGTTTTAAAGGCTATAAAAGTAGTTTTGCTTCGTACGATGTTATAGTAATGTGTATTCTGTTGAATTAATTGATTTTGATGATTCATATTTTATCTCTTATGACAGGACATATTGTGTAACTGTAATTAGGCCATTTTAACCTTTAACTTACTTCTTTATTTTTTATTCATAGTTTTTAATTTTTATAAGGTGACATGAATTTTATTGTTTTGAATTTTGTTTTTAATTTTGTAACATTTAATCTTTTCTTTTATTGAAATTTTATTGAATTTATTATTTTAACAAGACTGATTATTTTTACATTCAATTAATTTATGATCAAGGATCGGACAAACGCCCGTCATTTCGAAAAAATAACCCTGTTCCGTACAGTAGAGACTTCCTCGTCTTATGATGTTAACATATTTTATTTTATAAGATTTTTTTTAATAACACTATCACAAAGTATCTATTTAGGAGATCCCAACTCCTTCTTAATTTTATGTACCCTGATTGTGAATTTATGACCAATTAACGACTTAAAATTTTTGATTTTGAATTTTGATATCTACTGAGTGTATAATTATCTTCTTCGGTTACCGCTATAGTTATTCATGAAATAAAACGATTTAAACGAATTACATCGCGTATATTAATTGACGTTGTAACGACGTTTCGAACAATGATGGTGTGCACAAGTATCTACGAAATAGTTGGGATCTCCTAAATAGATACTTTGTGAAATATAAATATTAGATGTCATACATCAAAGAAAAATGACCAAGATCAGCTAATGTCCGAGGTGGAGATCGAACCCACATACTCAGCTTTCGCAGCTGATGCCTGTACCCCTTGGCCACTCGGTCTTAGCAACCACCGGTAAAATTTCGTATATGCAATCCCTTACAAGGCGAGGCGCCTTTGACCATTCTCTAAGGGCAAGCAATGCATGCCTGCACCTCCTTTGAGAATACTTTACAGTTTTCTAGAATAGCTAGAGAGAGCTGGTGCTGCCATCTATTGAACGTATTGTGAAAACACAAATCAAATTATTTATTTGGTATATGACATCTAATATTTATAATTTTTATAGTATTAACTAGTGTGACTACTGGGGAAAAATAAAAAGTACAAATCAAAATATTTAGTTAATAAATAATTTGATTTGTGTTTTCGCAATACGTTCAATAGATACTTTGTGTTCGTATTATTAAAAAATATCTTAAATAAATAAATATCTTAAATTAATAAAATATGTAAACATCATAAGATAAGGAAGTCTCTACCATACGGCACAGGGTTAAGTTTTCAAAATGACGGGCGTTTGTCCGATCCTTGTTATGATTGTGCTTTAATATTCATGGTATTTTGTTTTTAAATTATTTGTTTTGTTTTAAATGCTTACAAGTATATGACATGATATATTGTATAAGTGTAATTTGAGCATTTTTACTTTTATATACTTTTTTTTTTTAATTTTTTTTTTTTATTGGTGTATACGGTTAGATAAATTTTATTGTTGTTTCTTTACATGTTTTATCCGCCTTAATTATTAAATAGAACTAGAATCATGAGCAGCCCATCTAAGTCGACTTGCCCCTATTGTCCGGGGTCTCCTAGGCTCTATGTCATTCCGAGAGGTCTTAATGTGCATATTGCTCGAGCGCATAAAGATGTTGCATCTCGAGGTCGGAGTGCCCTGGGGGTTCCCGGTCTTGATGGGGTTAGTCCCAGAGTGAACAGAATGGAAACAATGGATGCCGAACCTTCACAGACAGCAGCTTCGTCTGCCCCCCAGGTGTGTCTGGATGAATTAAAGCAACTTAAAACAAAGGTCAGCGTTTTAAAGCACATACCGAAAGGGGCGAGGTGTTTGGCTGCGGGGAAATTGTGCGCTATCATAGATTGCTGCGTGCGTACGAACGCGGTTGAGGATTGGTTCTCCCTGTTGTCTTTTTCCTTTGCCGCGCTCAGGGTCCCGGAAAAAGGTGCAAAGTCGTTGACGGCTAAGGTTAAGGAAAATGTGGAGAGTCCAACGTTATTTTCGTCTTACGATTCGACGCGAACGCCCAGATCTTTGACGAGAACTATTGAAAGCAAAGTGCACGACGGGGACTTAAGGGGTGCAGTCCGCCTTTTGTTATCAGATACACCGCTGGCGCCTGCCAACGATGAGACTGTCGCGTCGCTCAGGGAGAAGCACCCATCACCTTCTAGGCCACTTGTGCTCCCACCTGAACCTGAGGTACCTATTTCCCCAGTCGTCGTGACGCCAGCGGATGTTCGGGAGGCACTGGCGTCGTTCTACAATCGGTCTGCGTCGGGTTTGGATGGCTTACGTCCGCAGCACTTGAAAGAGTTGACGTCATCCGCAGCGGGTAGCAATGGTCTCCGGCTACTGGATTCGCTGTCGAATTTATGTAACTTTCTTTTAAGGGGTTCATTGAATCCGCAGGTGTGCCCGTACTTGTATGGAGCGTCCCTTCGTGCCCTTGTGAAAAAGGACGGAGGTATAAGGCCAATAGCTGTAGGTTGTACAATACGTCGTCTAGTTTCTAAGCTGTGTTGTCGAGCCGTGAGGGATCAGATAGCACCATATCTGCGACCAGTTCAAGTGGGTTTCGGGACCGCTCGTGGGTGTGAGGCGGCAATCCATGCTGTCAGGGCCTATACGTTGGCGAGGGAGGGGACGGATACTGTAGTTGTTAAGCTAGATATCCGAAATGCGTTCAACAGTGTTGAGCGGGATGCTATTCTCGGCGAAGTGATGGAGCGGGTACCTTCTATTTATCCGTTTCTCCGTCAGTGCTATTCGTCTGCTAGCAACCTACTATTTCATGGTACCCCGATATCGTCTCGGGTTGGGGCACAGCAGGGGGATCCCTTAGGGCCTTTAATTTTCTGTTTGGCCATTCACAAGGTCATTTCTTCATTAGAGTCACCCCTAAACGTGTGGTACTTGGACGATGGTACGATTGGGGGTGATCCGCAGACAGTGTTAAATGACCTTGGTAAACTGGTGCCAGCTCTGGGGGAGATCGGATTGCGTGTGAACTCCTCTAAGTGTGAGCTCTTTTGTTGCCGCTCCGCTGACGAGAATGTACTGGATAGCTTTGAGTCTGTGTTACCGGGACTGCGGTGTCTCCAGAAATCGTCATTTTGTTTGTTGGGTGCCCCTATTTTCCCGGAGGGGGTCAGTGATGCTCTCGAGGATAGGAGGGTGGCTTTGGTTGCGGCCACGGAGCGTTTGCGCGACTTATCTGCGCACGTGTCACTTATATTGCTGCGAAATTGTTTCGCAATGCCACGTACCATGTACCTATTGAGAACAGCGCCAACTTGGTTGTTTGAGAATGACGTTGCAAGGTTGGATCAAACAATCAAGTTGGCGCTTGAATCTATTATCAACGTTTGTCTGGATGATACGCAATGGTGCCAGGCAGCTCTTCCGGTCCGTCATGGAGGACTGGGAATACGTCGTTGCAGGGAGGTGGGGCTGGCAGCTTTTCTTGCCTCCGCTCACGGAACTCTGGGTCTAGTCACTCGAATTCTGCCTGATAATGGTGGCATCGCCCAGGTTCCGTTTGTTGCGGAGGCACTTTCCATGTGGTCCACCTTCTGCGGTGACTTGGAACGGCCAAGCGATCCCACGGTCCAGAGGGGGTGGGACGAGGCATTGTGTGAGAAGATCGTTGTCGGTTTGGTGAGGGATGCAGTAGGTTCAAACCTAGCACGACTAAAGGCTGCATCAGAGGTTGAGTCGGGTGCTTGGCTACACGCGTTGCCTTCCCCCTCGTTAGGGACGTTGTTGGACAACGATTCCTTAAGAATCGCGGTTGCTTTGCGATTGGGGGCTAAGGTCTGCGAAGTGCATCGGTGCATATGTGGGGTTATGGTGGAGGAAGACGGTCACCATGGCCTTAGCTGTCTTAGGTGCGCGGGGCGTTTCGCGAGGCATCATGCCATTAATGACCTTATTCGCCGGGCTTTGGTAAGGGCTAACGTGCCTTGTGTTCTGGAGCCTCCAGGGCTGTGCCGGATAGACGGCAAACGACCGGATGGTTTGACATTGGTTCCATGGCAGAGGGGTCGGTGCCTCTTGTGGGATGCAACGTGCGTCAGTACGTTTGCGCCTTCTCACTTGAGCCACACTATGCGATCCGCGGGGTTGGCTGCGGAGTATGCAGCCAAAATGAAACATTCCAAGTACTCTGCCCTGGAACCAATGTACGACTTTGTACCGGTAGCGGTCGAGACTGGGGGGCCTTGGGCTCTGGAGGCTAAAAAGTTCGTGAGGGACTTAGGTCGGCGGCTGAGAGACGGTGGTTGTGACCCCCGTTCCGGCTCATATTTGGTTCAACAGATATCCCTGGCTATACAGCGCGGTAACGCAGCCGGGGTGATGGGGACTTTTGGACCGGGTGCGGGACGGAGCGGGGATTGCAATTAACATTTCTTTTTTTTTGTGTTCTATTGACGAAGCCTTTTGCGGATATTGTCATTAGTGAGTATGACGAAGCTTGTTGCTGATTCCATTTTGTAGCATCTTGACGAAGCCTGCGGCGGATTTATTATGTGTAAATTGAGTTCCTATTATGAAAAAAAAATTGAATCTGTTGTGGTTAAATAAATGTCATACCCACATGCAATTAATTCCAAGACGCTACTAAATCAGTATCTGTGTAAT
This sequence comes from Thaumatotibia leucotreta, assembly GCA_025490895.1. Taxonomy (NCBI): domain Eukaryota; kingdom Metazoa; phylum Arthropoda; class Insecta; order Lepidoptera; family Tortricidae; genus Thaumatotibia; species Thaumatotibia leucotreta. The sequence goes on along the minus strand of JALPQI010002773.1, from coordinate 4,671 downwards.
AAATAGCACAATTTTTACATACTAGTTAATCTATATCGATAAAAACACAATAAACTGAAAGTCAAAATTGAAAACGATATGCATAATTTACAATAAAAAACCGTATCATTAGCTTCGTAGCCTTTTAAGAAATCAATTGATACAGACTGATATGACATGACTGTGTCGAAAATAAAAACAACAAAGCACTTAAACTTAAACCTAATCTACACTTTGCTGCCCCAATATTACAAGGTTATAATTATGTTGTATACACGGTGGAATTTAATCGGTGAACAGGAACCCATTTTTCTAATTCAGTAATCGATGGCGGTCACGTTTATGTAGTACTTAAGTGGAACCAAGTTTTTTTTTTAGCATAACAAATTTTTATGTTGTAATTAAACTTTAATTAAAATTTATTGTCATCCTACTAATGGTTTAGTCTGAAAAGTTTAATACCTCTTTTCAAACTATCAGCCATGCATCGCTCTTATTTTACATAGGAATAGAGTCTCTATCGCAAAAATTAAAGCATGTGAGTGGTTATTGCTCATTTATGTTTTAAGTTTCTATGGCTGATAGTCTGAAAAGAGGTATTAAACTTTTCAGACTAAACCTTTAGTAGGGTGACAAAAAATTTTAATTTCAACATAAAAAAAATTATGCTAAAAAAAAACTTGGTTCCACTTAAGTACTACATAAACGTGACCGCCATCGATTACTGAGTTAGAAAAATGGGTTCCTGTTCACCGATTAAATTCCACCGTGTATTTGTTAACTTGAAATTTGTGACAACACTGACACTCAATTCATATTTAATTACTCCGAAAATGTAACATATAGAACGGCTGTAATATTGGGTTAGCGACTTTCCAAACATACTACATCTATTCGTAAAACTAAAATATGGTCCTGCCACATTGATGGTCATCTCTGAAAGTACCGGACACCTCATTTAGCGAGCATGGCTCTTGGTTGTCTCATTTAGCTCCCTTAACATGTCCCACTCACTCCGACCTAGAAAAAAAGGACTTGTACTAAAACTAAGGATCTGCTATAAAACTAAAATAGAAGTAAGGTATGGTGGGATAACATGAAACGGTTTTTTAATGGGGTAAGACAAAAGCTACCACAAGGACGACTTTTTGTCTTACCCCAGTAAAAAAACCGTTCCGTCTTACCTCACCTTATCTTACGTAGGTAAAGTGATATAAACTTTCACGAATATCAATCATATTTAAACGACAAATGGGTCTTTAATCGCGTCAGGGTGACATTAAACATACATTTAATATATTAACATCCTAAAGTCTCGGAAATGATGGGTCTGCTTGCAACCATGAGTCTGACGTCATAGTACTTAGCTTACCCGAAACGTTAGGATAATATTAAACGTAAAGACAAACAACTAACGTAATTTTTTTTGCTTGTTTTTTTGATAAATTGATAATGGTACGGAACTCATCGTGCACGAGTTTGACTCGCATTTGGCCAGTTTTTTTTTAATTCTGCGACTGTAAATGGTTTCTATTCTGGATTACCAAAAGACATTTTCTACTTCGGCGTGGTCTCAATTGAACAAGGTATAAACTTTATGAAACAGAAACTGCTACCGAACCAGTAGAAGTTTTTTTTAAATTCTGATATCTAATCTCTTAAAAACAATATTTCCCATTGGTTTTACGACATGTACTAACACCGCCAAGTGAAGGATATGCAAATTCTGCAGTTGCAGTTGTGAGTAAGGTTGACCAGAGATAAGTCACATACAATTTAGGTTTTCTTGTAAATCTTATTATATATTTTATCGAAGCTACGTACTCCAAGTATCTACAGCTGTGTTTGACAATGAGGCTTTCAAAGAAAAGGTCATTCAACTCAATGATTGATTTTTCTTACTCTTCTTAAACGAAAATAATTTGATACAGTACAATGACGGGATTGAAAATTATTGAAAGCCACAACAGTTTGTCAGGTTGTCGTATGTCAAATAATTCTCGACGACAGATAAATTATTAGTACTGAAAAATGCGTAAATAATATCAATTGGTGATGGCACATGTGAATATGCCGGACTAACTTGACGGATTATTTTGTTGATTTGTTTTTATTGTTGACCTCTGAAATATGTTGATTTCAAAGTGCATGTTATTATTCATACACATTGTGATTTGTTTAATAAGCCACCCGATTTCTACATTAACTAAAGTTACGAGAATAATTTATGAAAGTGCCCAAAGATAACTAGAAAACGTAATCGATTTTCGAGACTACAATGGAATCGAATTCGTAAAAAAAATCTGTTTAAAGAAATTCTTATATTTCCAAATTTATCAAAAAATGTTCATTATTAAACATTTCCAGATCATCCGTTTACCCTCGTAGCGACTAAAAGTGTTAGAAAATAGGGCGCGACTGTTCTAGTTTAATAGCTATCAGTTACATTACAAGACAATTACGTATTAATAGATATCATGGGGACGTAATAATGTTAGGAGATGGTTTCTAGGCCAACGGAAAAATTGCCAAGGTACTTGATTACGTAGATGATATGTGATAATTTCGTAGGAATATTTTTATCTCCTCCTGCTACAAAATTATTTGATTATGTTTAGCGATATATGCAAATTAATTATTGCCTCAGAATTCATTAGTTCGATCATACCTTGTCACGACTCTTAAAATAAAGTTTGTGTTCTTTAATTAAAGTTCGTTTTAAACATTGTGACAAGGTAGGTACCTTTCCGTGTGCACTGAGACTATCATGAATACTTATGTAGGTAATAAATTGAAGACAATATTTAATCCGTACTAGAGCCGATCGATATCCTAGCAAGGGTACACACTTATCATAACAATATTTATTTTTAAGTTTGAATGAGTTTAAAACTGAGTTGAGGATAAAATTCATGGAATTTATGAAGAAGGTTGCCTTCTTCATAAATTCCATGAGTTTTATCCTCAATTTTATAGTGACTACTCCTACAAGTATCCTTTGATTACTTGCCAATGTTTTTCGGCAATAGACAAAGGTACTGTCCATAAAATAGGTAATATTTAAAATTGACCTATAATAATTCACATGATTTCTTTAAATCGATGATAAAGGATGTTAAGAAAAAGTATATATCAAAGTTACAAGATAAATTTACCGTCGCTATAAAAGATATTAACAGTCATGGTAATTAACGAATAGGTATCACAAAAAGTGTCATTGCTTTGCATTGACATATATTTCGTTAGGAAAATTAATCGGTTAGTGAAGTATAGTAAGCCGTCTTCCCAACTTCATTTTAAATACACAAAGCAAGCACTCTCAGTCGTCTCCATTTTGTCTTTTTTGAACAAACATAAACCATATAACATTAGGCAGTTGCGTCGTAACCATACATTTTTTGTATAGAAATACCGTTAATAATGTCATAAGCACCTTTATCACTAAGAATCCTTGCCCCGACACGTTTCATGTCCTACATGCAAACGCGTCCAAATCATAAATTCTCTGTGACGATCATTTGCCCGGTAGCGGTTTACTTTGAACCTACAGATATTTTAAACTACATATTCTACTCAAACAAACATTTGTAACGACATTTTGAGAACAATAATTACGTAAGTTTACTTATTTGCTATATTTACTGTAACCTTTTTGTCTGTTTTTTACGGCATTAATGAAAATAATCATGTATATAAATATTTGAAGTGCTCTAGTAGAAACTACAGTTTAACAAACGCAGTATTGGACTTCCATCCACAAAATAGACAGACAACCTTATGAAGATCTCCAGGAGACGCTGAACGCAGGTAGCTTCCAACCAGTACGTACAGTCGAGGAAATTAAATGTTTAGCACTTTGAGGTTCAAGTTAAATTGGTTGGTTTGTATGTACTGAGCACGTCCAACGTAAAGTGAGCCATAAACTGCTAAACATTCAATTTCCTCGACCGTACAAGTCCAAAGGGGAGGCCTATGTTCATTAGTAGACGTATTATAATTTATAATATGGCTTAAATGAAAATGGTGAATACTATAATGATGTAAGTACATAAATTACTTAACTGCAGTTTATAATTATATTTTTATTGTTTCCGTGTAGAACATTTCTGAAATACTTTGAGTAACACAATGTCAATCAGCCTTGAATTTTGGTACAGTGAAAAGTTGAAGACCTTTAATTTAATTTACACAAAATAACTAGGTAAGGTAGGTAAGTAACTAGGTAGCATTTGAAATGAAAACGTTTAGCTGCAAGGAAAACAACATTATTGGAGGAATTTGGCATTATCACGTAATTTACATTAAGAAAAAATATTATATAGGTACGAGTAAGTGTCATGTTATCATGCCTATCATGCCAATAACACCTGAAGTTTTCATAGCCGTTTCATCGACCGAAGGGAGGCCTTTAAATCGTCACGTGTTATGAATTTCCTTTTCGCACGTGTATCGTACGACGTTTTTCAGTACGGCACTCCGAAGATTTTGACCTGATATATTTTATTTCACTTTTCGCACTAGTGCGTAAAAAAGCACCATCTGTACTGAAAAATATATGTTTGAATGCAATGTTATCTACATTCATTACTTGTGACAGGCGTGTATAGCAAAATTTATTACTAGAGGAAAAGCATTGAACAGGCCCCACGTAAGTAGGTGGATGACGTCAAAGGTACCCTCATTAATTTGTCA
>JALPQI010002772.1:0-94487 GCA_025490895.1 Thaumatotibia leucotreta | reverse complement strand
CGATTTTTGTGGGTCCATTCTAAGATCTAAGATGGCGGCAACTTTTTTTTGCAATTTTCGTCATTATACTCGTTTCTGACTAATTCACATCCGTGGAATCCGATATTCGGGTCCATTCTAACATCCGAGATGGCGGTACAATGTTTTTCTTTTTTTTTTGTAATTATTGACATTGTAGTCGTTCTTACATACACGAATTTATCGTCAATTTAAGATCTAGGATCTATGGACCTACCTAGTGAAAATAGAATATTTGGATTCCACGTGCGTGAATTAGTCAAAAACTAGTATGACAAAAATTGCTAAAAATTGTGTCGCCATCTTGAATCTTCAAATGAACCCTAAATTCGGGTTCCACGTATGTGAATTAGTCGAAAACGAGTATAATGATGAAAATTGCGTAGGTACAAAATTCAATAACATGCAAAAAAAGACGCCGCCGTCTTGGATCTTACAATGGATTCTAAATTCGGGTCTCACGTATGTAAATTAGTCAAAAACGAGTACAATGACAAAAATGACAAAAAAAGAAAAAAATTGTGCCGCCATCTTGGATCTTAAAATGGACCCCAAATTCGCGTTCCACGTATGAGTATTAGTCGAAAACGAGTACAATGACAAAAATGACAAAAAAAAGAAAAAAAAATGTGCCGCCATCTTGGATCTTAAAATGAACCCTAAATTCGGGTTCCACGTATGTGTTTTAGTCGAAAACGAGTACAATGACAAAAATGACAAAAAAAAAGAAAATAATTGTGCCGCCATCTTGGATCTTAAAATGAACCCTAAATTCGGGTTCCACGTATGTGTTTTGTTGAAGATAAGGTCACAAACCATAGCGCCTGATGATTTGCTAGGAGCAATACACAACCTTGTACATGAGAATCTTCTCTTGACAAGTAGGTGCGCTCCTTGCCCTACATTCACCGTTAGCTCCGTTACGTGTCTAATTTGTTTTTATATTTTTATAGTAAATCCTTTTCTATTCATCAAAACCTCGTATTATTTCATCATGTTTTAGTCGAAAACGAGTACAATGACAAAAAAAAGAAAAAAATTGTGCCGCCATCTTGGATCTTAAAATGAACCCTAAATTCGGGTTCCACGTATGTGTATTAGTCGAAAACGAGTACAATGACAAAAATGACAAAAAAAAAAAGAAAAAAATTGTGCCGCCATCTTGGATCTTAAAATGAACCCTAAATTCGGGTTCCACGTATGTGTTTTAGTCGAAAACGAGTACAATGACAAAAATGACAAAAAAAAGAAAAAAAATGTGCCGCCATCTTGGATCTTAAAATGAACCATAAATTCGGGTTCCACGTATGTGTTTTAGTCGAAAACGAGTACAATGACAAAAAAAAGAAAAAAATTGTGTCGCCATCTTGGATCTTAAAATGGACCCTAAATTCGGGTTCCACGTATGTGTTTTAGTCGAAAACGAGTACAATGACAAAAAAAAAGAAAAAAATTGTGCCGCCATCTTGAATCTTAAAATGGACCCTAAATTCGGGTTCCAAGTATGTGTTTTAGTCGAAAACGAGTACAATGACAAAAATGACAAAAAAAAAGAAAAAAATTGTGCCGCCATCATTGATCTTAAAATGGACCCTAAATTCGGGTTCCACGTATGGGTATTAGTCGAAAACGAGTACAATGACAAAAATGACAAAAAAAAAAAAAATGTGCCGCCATCTTGGATCTTAAAATGAACCCTAAATTCGGGTTCCACGTATGTATATTAGTCGAAAACGAGTATAATGACAAAAATGACAAAAAATGAGAAGAAAATTGTGCCGCCATCTTGGATCTTAAAATGGACCCTAAATTCGGGTTCCATGTATGAGTATTAGTCGAAAACGAGTACAATGACAAAAAATGACAAAAAAAAAGAAAAAAATTATGCCGCCATCTTGGATCTTAAAATGAACCCTAAGTTCGGGTTCCACGTATGTGTTTTAGTCGAAAACGAGTACAATGACAAAAATGACAAAAAAAAGAAAAAAATTGTGCCGCCATCTTGGATCTTAAAATGAACCCTAAATTCGGGTTCCACGTATGTGTTTTAGTCGAAAACGAGTACAATGACAAAAATGACAAAAAAAAAGAAAAAAATTGTGCCGCCATCTTGGATCTTAAAATGGACCCTAAATTCGGATTCCACGTATGTGAATTAGTCGAAATCGAGTATAATGACAAAAATTGCAAAAATGTGTCGCCATCTTGGATCTAATGGACTCTACAGTCGGATTCCGACTGTACATACCTGTATCATCATCATCATCATCATCATCATCATATCAGCCGAAAGACGTCCACTGCTGAACATAGGCCTCCCCCAAAGATTGTCACAATGACCGGTCCTGCGCCACCCGCATCCAGCGGACTCCTGCGACCTTCACCAGGTCATCGGTCCACCTTGTGGGGGGCCTACCCACGCTACGCCTTCCGGTACGCGGCCGCCACTCAAGAACCTTCCCGCCCCAACGGCCATCGGTTCTACGCGCAATGTGCCCCGCCCACTGCCACTTCAGTTTAGCGATTCGGAGTGAAAATAATATTAAAATTCGCACGTCCTAACATTAAAGTAATTAAAAAGTAATCTAGAAGTATGGTCAACGATTCCAGTAATTTTGAATCGACATGTTGATTCCAAAGTATTAGTAATGCTAATATGCTATAGATTATTACTGACTCCTTCATACGTCATTGTAATATTCCGTTTCACGACATTACATTACAAGTAATATGCTACCCATAAGTACATTACAAAGTAAAATCAAGTAATATTGTAATCGGGAATTGATTACGAAATGCCCAACTCTGATAAAAGTGTACGAATTCAAAATGAAGGTGTTTTCTGATAAACAATTTGGTTTTCTTGTTTTTTCTGTCAAACAAAAATTTACTGAGATATGATTGTTTAAAGAGCGCGTGGCAGCGCAATCAGAGCCTCTCTTAAGCCCTTTAAGCCTTCGCCGTTTTAGAAAAAGGTTTTTTACTATATATTGCAATGAAGTATGTTGTAGCTCTCTTAATTACCTTTACAATGGTTCTTAACCGACTTCAAAAAAGGAGGAGGTTTACAATTCGACGAAATATTTATTTTTATATTTTTTTTTTTTTTTTTTTTTTTTTTTATGCTATAGGTGGCAAACGAACAGACGAATCGCCTGATGGAAAGCGATTAACGTCGCCCATGGACACCCGCAACACCAGAGTCGTTGAAAATGCGTTTCCGGCCTTTAAGGTGGGAGTACGCTCTTTTCTTGAAGGTTTGAAGGTCGTATCGGTCCGGAAACACCGCTTGTGACAATTCGTTCCAAAGTTTAGCTGTGCGAGGCAGGAAGTTACGAGAAAAGCGCACAGTTGAGGACCGCCAACCATCTAAATGGTGAGAATGAAAACATTGTCGCGTAGGGCGGTGGCGGAAAGAAGCGGCAGGTATTAATCCGAACAACTCCTCGGAACACTCCCCGTAGTACATGCGATAGAAAATGCAGAGCGAGGCCACATCTCTACGCAGCGCCAGGGTATCAAGCCGATCAGAAATACGTTGGCAGTTGACAACTCGAGCTGCTCTCCGTTGGATGCGGTCTAGAGGGAGAAGCTGGTACTTAGGTGCCCCTGCCCAAAGATGAGAGCAGTACTCCATATGCGGGCGAACCTGCGCCTTATAAAGCTGTAGGCGGTGAGCCGGCGTGAAGTACTGCCTCGATCTATTGAGCACACCGAGCTTCTTCGAGGCCAATTTGGCCTTACCCTCTAGGTGGACGCGGAACTGGACATCACTCGAGATGTCAACACCAAGAATTCCAATACTGGCTGTGGCAGATAGGGAAGTGCTCTCGAAACGGGGTGACGCGACAAACGGAAGCTTTTTCGCGGTGAACGCGCAAACCTGTGTCTTAGTAGGGTTAAATCGGACCAAATTAAGCCGACCCCAATCTGAGACTTCTTTTAGGGAGGTCTCAATTTCAGACACAAGTTTGTTGCGGCTCTCAATGACGTTTTCCCGGGAAATATTAGCACGGCCGGTGTAGGAGGCATCACCCGTACTATCATCCGCATAACAATGAATGCCGCTAGTATGCAACATGTCATTAATATGCAGGAGGAATAGCGTGGGTGATAGCACACAGCCTTGAGGGACACCAGCATTCACAGACATTGAGTCAGAGCATTCACCGTCAACAACGACCTTAATGCTTCTGTCTGCTAGAAAACTGCTGACCCATTTGCATAATTTCCCTGGAAGCCCATAGGATGGAAGTTTCGAAAGAAGGGCTATATTTGTGTATGTTCCCCGATTACTCGAAGACGCGTGGACCGATTAAAAAAAATCTGTTTTTGTTTAAAAGGGCATACCTTCTAGTTCGTTTCATTGTCATCGAATCCAGATCTGATGATGAGATCCTGGAGAAATCGAGGGTACTCTTCAAATGTTGTAGGCACACATAACATTTTTCATTTACTTTCGAAAACTAATCAAATGTTTGCGTCTAGTCATGAACGTCTTAAGTTGGTGATATGATGATGAAAGGTACAACTCCTTAGCGATTAGGAGTTGAGGGATAATTCTTTAAATATAACATATTTCATGAATTTTTGAAGCTATTCAAGTATTTGCCTTTAGGTGGTCATAGTCTCATGTTGGTGAGCTGATGATGGAAGGAATAACTCCTTAACGACTAGAAGTCGGAGGATAATTCTTTGAATATAACAAATTTCATACATTTTCGAAATCTATTCAAGTATTTGCGAGTAGTAGTTATCGTTTCCTGTTAGTTAGCTGATGAAGGAAGGAACAACTCCCTAACGATTAGGAGTTGGGGGGTGATTCTTTTTGAAGCTATTCGAGTATGCTGCCGTTTAGTATGGGACAGTCAAATTTATTCACGCGATTTCGGCGTTGGTCCGGTAGTAAAAGTTGGTCAGTATGACTTATACATTCACATCTTTCTTTGCTCTACTATGTGATACATACTGTATTTACTGTTTTAATTTAGGGGTGGTGTAAGGGTAGAAAACCTTAAGAATATGATAATAATTTTCGAGAGTGTGGAATAATATTTAAATCCTTTTCATATTATCAAAAAAAATAACTATTTTTTTATCAAGGGGTAGTTTTCAAGGGAATATAAAATATTACTTAGTCTATACTTACTTCTTTTTATGTCATACCAAATATTTTATTGTGATTTTTTTCAATTTAGGGGTTGTTTGCAAGCGTTGTAAGATTTTGAAGGGGTTGAAAATGATTTTAAAATGAGGTAATTATATTAGAAAATACTTTACAATTTCACCACTTACTATTAGACATGTTTTTAGCAATAAAATGGGTTGTTTACACCCCTTAAAAATAATAGGCGAAGTTCAGATCATTTTCACTTTTGAAGTTAAGGATAAGCTGAGCCAAAATCCAAAATTTCATGCAAATCGCTTCACAGTAAAAAAATTCGAAGGTAAGACCGTATTTTTCGCTTCAATGACTGCACAATTAAACGTTATCCAATCCCAATAAAATTTTATATACAGCGTGTTTTTCTTCATATGCTATAACTTTAAGGGAAGCTTATTTAGGTCAAATGTAATTAATTTCTCTAAGAAACTAGTGTTTTAACTCTTACCGTTATTGAGTTATTAAAAAAATAAGTTTAATCACTGAACATGTGTATTGCAACCTTTATTACATTCTAATGTTACTTATTTTGACATGTGTCACCTGAGATTAACTTATATTTTATTCTTAAGGTTCTCTCACATTTACCATTTTTAGGGTTCCGTAGCCAAAATGGCAAAAACGGAACCCTTATAGATTCGTAATGTCCGTCTGTCCGTCTGTCCGTCTGTCACAGCCGATTTACTCGGAAACTATAAATGCTACAGTAACGAAATTTGGTAAGGATATGTGTTATATGAACCGCTACAGGATTATGATACTAAATTGTAAAAAAAACTATTGGGGTGGGGGCCCTCCATACATGTAACTGAGGGATAGAATTTTTTTTTGTTGTATATAAGCGTGTGGGGTATTAATAGAGAGGTCTTTGAAAATGATATGAAGGTTTATAAATCTCATGTTTATTTAAGCAAATCGTTTTCGAGATATCAGCTCTAAAAGTCTGAAAAATGTGTCCCCCCCCCCCCCTCTATTTTTTAAACTACGCGATATAAAATTCTAAAAAAAATATATGTTATGCACATTAATAAACTCTATCAACGATTTTTGGTTTGATTAAATTATCTTCTATAGTTTTTGAGGTAGGTTGATTTAACTGTATTTTTTTATAATAAATCGATAATGGTACGGAACCCTTCGCGCGCGAGTCCGACTCGCACTTGGCCGGTTTTTATTTATTATGTATGAAAACAAAAAAAAAATTATCGAATTTTCTAAAAGCCGATATACCAGATAACTTCTATTAATGGCCCAAGTAACCTGTCTAATTTATCGCAAATCGAAACGAACACCCATATCATTTTTATATCAGAGAAACTTGGGGCGCGAGCAAAGTCAGGGAAAATATCATAATTTTTTTTGCCCATACAAAAGTGAAACACCCTACTGTATAATTTCTTCAAAATCAGTCTAAATTCAACGAGAATTACTTCGTAAAAGTTATTAGCCCATGTTTGAATGAGACAATTTGATGACACTCATTTTCATCAGATGTCGTATTCTGCAAGCGATAAACGGTATTTTGCGACGTTTATAATACAGGGAGTCCGACGGCAGATTTCTAATTTTAACATAAAATAAAAAATAACGGCTCAAGCTAGAAACTTTATTAATATCTCAAAACATAGATAACAAATACGGATTTAGTTATTTAAAAAGAATATTGTCTAAATGTCGTCCTTCTATACGTGCACACTCCTCGAAACGGAGCCTCGTGTCTTGTATCACTCGCCGCAGCATATCCTGCGAAATGTTGCTGATTTCAATAATGATATTTTTTTTAATCACCTGTAGACCGTGGGTTATTATTATAAATTCTGCTTTTGAGATGGGGATATCAGTACGAAAAAATCCATAGGGGTCAAATCAGGCGAATCTTGGCGGCCACGGGATGTCTCCAAAGCGGCTTATTAATTTTCTAGGGAAATACTCGCGAAGAACATTCATTGACACTGTGGCCGTGTGGGGTGTAGCACCATCTTGCTGAAACCACGTGTGTGACGAATAAGATGGACGTTCTTGCAAATTAGGCTAAAAGTAATCCACTACCACCTGTCTATAGTTGTCACTATTCACATTACCTGCCTGACCCCTTGAATTTTCAAAAAAGTAGTGGATTTTCTTGCAAACTCCGTTGAACACTCAAGATGTTTTCTGGCGTCCTTGTGTGTCGGTTTGGGCCTGATCTCGGGATGTTTTGTGCTGAAGAAGTTTTTCGAAACTGTTGCACCCATGATCGATTCAAATTTACACTCGGCCCGTTACTTACACGACGAATATTGAAATGTAAACAAAATTGTCGGCGTGCAATAACTAAGGAATCATTAGATTAAAAAAAAATGCTTCAATTGCATAAGAACGGTGGTGTTCTGACCATTGAGACATGTTAAAAACAAAATCCGCAATATTCAGTAATGTATTCCCGCCAAATGTCAAAACCAAAGTTTCTATTTTTATTTTATAATTGACTTTGAAAACAGAAATCTGCCACCGGACACCCTGTACTTAATTTATTATTTTAATATATGTATATTTTTGATCGATGAGGCAATAACATTTAAATATTAGCATGTGTCATAACCATAATCATGTACTAAAAAAAATTCTTAGCATTCCATTTCGAGTATATTTAGAAAACTTTCTTTTAAAATTTGAATAAGTATGTCTTGTACGTATCCAGTTTTATTTAATATACATATTGATGAACTCATTTAGGCATCGATTATGTATATCGTGTTGTATAAATTAGTTGAATGCAGTGAAGCGTCAATGAACTTGTGAAAACAGCACGAGAAACGTTGTCAAGTATGTCATTTAATATATTAAATGAGCAATTTATCAGCGTGAGCAGAACGGTGATTTTTCATTCATTTGACCTGGTGACTTTGATGTTCGGGGACATTCTTAGATATAAAAAATCTGATCTAATGTTTAGGTAAATGCTTTCTTTCACGATTATAAATCAGAATGTTTTCAGCATTATGAAAACCGGCGAAGACATTTCGGGCCATGTTCAGAGTAGGGTTCCGTAGTTATTCAAACGGCTGGGCCGATTATGTTCGAAATAGTTTACGTTTAGAGTACAACCTATATAGGTCTAATATTTATGATTTTTAATATGTAATATTAGTTGTAATTTGTTATGCAATAGGCCCCTTATCTAACTTCTGGTGTCATAAAGAGACTTCCACTTGTATTACAAGTTACAAGCTTTCGAGAAACGGGCCCCTTACCTTTCTTGGATCCTGCTAGTAATTGAATATAATTCTTTGCGGTTAACTCGTATCGGTTGTTGTTTTCCTCATAAACATCGATTACCCTCGTTATATCTACAATTTAAATTAATTCCGAACCCCGGCAGTCGCACCTACTGATAATATTGTCGTTAATGAAGTAATTGCTGAGGACATTGTAGCTGGGAGCAATGACCTTTTATCAGTTACGGTTATGCCGCAGGCATTTAGTTCCTTCGGCCATGAAATTCCTCAATGACCTGAGACTCTACCGCGGACTACCATTGAGGTGTTGTCTCCCTTGCACTTGTGAATTCGTACATATAAACATGTGAAGGTGCATTCAGACCAAACGAACATTCGCTATTCTAACCCCCTACTCTACGAAATTCGATCGTTACACAAAACGTGATTCGTTGATTTCGTAGAGTGGGGGTTAGAATAGCAAATGTTCGTTTGGTCTGAATGCACCTTGACAGGGAGGCAACATTTCGATCATTGTTCGCAGCACACAAACTGTTTTTACTCCGCCGTTGTCCGACCATCATATGAATAAATCAAACCATCAAATGGCAAGTAGTAAGAGATTATTTACAATTAGATTTATAATATCACTTCGGTACGGTTCCCGAGTGGCCTAAGGTTTATTTGTTGACTGTACCTGTCATTAGAGTAAACAATATACCAATCGGGTGACATAAACTATATAAGTAGTCAACCGTAATAACTGTGTGCTTTTTGCCACCCCGAAAGCGAGTGTATTTCATGATAAATTATATATTTGTTTGCATATAAGTATATTTACATTATTTTCAGTACCTAATGTACCTATTAACTAAAACGTATGTACATACTGTTAATTGTATAGATCTAATCAATAATCTATTAAATTGTTCACGATTCTCTAACAACACCTGTCTCGTCTCTTTCCTCAAAGGTTAGCAGAAAAAGATCCCTTAATAAAACAGATAAAGTTCGCCTTTGTAAGATTTCATTGTATTTTTTGTTCCTTATTTATATGATGCGTGCAATAAATTGTTTTATGCGGAATAAATTATTCGGTTGCATAACGTTTCGTTTTGATATGAGCATACATAGATTATGTTAGCATTCATCTCTATCGAATCAATTTTGCTTGAAAAGGCATAACATACCTAAGTAATAAACATTACCCATATCAACAGCGGGCACATTAGTTCCACTATAATAAAAATACTGCGCCGTACGAGCTCTATTTATAGCAACAATTGCATTCTCTCCATTGCAGTACTACGCACATTCCACTGGCTTATTGCCACAAAGTCCTATCATGGAACTATCACTATGTCGGATAGGTCTTACTCGAAGTAAGTTAACGAGTTGGCAGACACCACACAATCACAGTATCAGCTAGGCTAGACGGGTACCCGTTGGACGTCTTTATTTTTGCAAGCGAGCGCCCGGCGCTGGTGGCTACATGCCAGGAGTAAAACGTCAGAAAAACGTTGTTTTTCATGCCTCACATGACTACGGCCTAGTTTTTATTAAGCCAAAACTCGTGTATTTAATACTGAATACTGATCCGCAAACATTCGCGTATCTCAAATCCCAAGGTATTTTAGATTCGCTGTTATTTTTGGTATTATTATTTGTAACAATTAGATAGTACCATTTGTTTTTATCATTTTGTAATAGTGGAATGTTATGTTTGCATTTTTTTGCGAGTATCTATTAAGGTGCATTCAGAGCAAACGAGTATTCGCTATTCTAACCCCCTACTCTACGAAATTCGATCGTTACACAAAACGTGATTCGGTGATTTCGTAGAGTGGGGGATAGAACAGCGAATGCTCGTTTGGTCTGAATGCACCTTTACTGATTCGCAAACATTTGCGTATCCCAAGGTTGTGTTCTAGGTACAGTGTTATTATTGCTATGATTATTTGAAGCGATAGTTGCATTTGTTTTTATCATTTTGTAATGATTGGACATTATGTTTGCATTTTCTTTTCTATTCGTGTAATTTAAAATTTACTCAAAGAAACTGAATTTGTCTTTTTCTTTCATAATCTACAGCGTATTGTTGAAGAATTCTTATGTTTTTCAGCGATAAAAGACGAGTGTCAGGTCAATGTCGAGCCAGAATTCTTCACTTTCGTAATTGCACTCAATTTTAGTTTGTTTTTGTATTTAGCATTTTGTAAAGAAATTGACGGCAACGTTATAATGAGGTTGTAATTAAGGCTCATCATGATTTGAATGGAAACTATGTAATAAATGTAATGGTAATTTAAAAAAATTAACACCGCTCGCGACTGATCTTACATATGATTATAGCGGTCATCTACTCATCTCTTATAATGAGCGCTAAAATGAAATTGATGTTTCATCGTTCTTTACTCAACAAGTAATAAGAAAGGTAGCCGTCTTCCGTGTTTCGTTGTTTGAAAACTTTTTAACCAAACAAGTAACTCCTGTTCTAAAAACCTCGTATTCCTTTTTAGGCTTAATCAAATTCGCCATTTACAAAAGTCTCGACTTTTTGTAAGCTACTTTAAGAAGCAAGGCCATTTTCGTCGGCAATGGACGATATTTGCACTTAAAAATACGTTGAACCTGAAAAATGTGCAAAAACAAGCGTATTACTTTAAAATCACGAGTATGTCTTCCACTTAAAAACGAAACACATTAAACACCGTTACTGTACTTTGAGAAATAGTTTTTAAATCTATTTGGCTAAGGTTTTATTCGTTTTGTAATTTTTGTGGTGTAGGAAATCGTGGGTACATGGCAGACTGCCAGATAACTTCACGTACACATTTCGAGGCACGTACGGTTGTGACCACATATACTGACCATCAGTGAACCTTAATACAACGATTTAAGGTCTATCAATGACCTGTGTTGCTAATTGTACCGCGTTAGTCACATGCTTTGCGATTAATTGTGAATTTGGTTACGTTGTGTACTTGACATCGTTAGGGGCTTTACATATTGTGTAAGTTTTTTTATTTGTCTAATCTGTTATCATTTCTTCACATCTCAGTACTTATAATATCTTTAGAGGATGTGTAAAACACACGGGATTAATTCGTATACAACAATTTGATATTGTAGCCCAATTATATATTTTACGCAGAAATCGTAGACACAGCAATTAACAGATATTTAATCTTCAAAGTTAATTTATAGCTACAATAAAACCTAAGGATAATACATCCGAAATCTTCGCAATATTCTTACCCCCTTATTCATAAACGTCTGCTAACATAACAATCCGCTAATAATTATTTGTCCCTTTCGGTCTTAACAATGTGTCCATAAGAGCAAAAGAGACAAACAATACTTAGCGGCTTGTTAAGTTAGTAGACGTTTATGAATAAGGGGGTTACTGTTTCCTTGAACTACGACCTTAATGGGTTAAGGTCGTAGTTCATCTTAGCTCTGGATAAATAAAAGGGTCTGCCGTTTTACCGGTAATGCCCCGTGCTATCTTTTGGCGCAAACCGTTTTAACTGGATGGCCTATCATCTCATCAAGTTGTAACTGGATTGATATTGATCACTTTATGATCTTCCAGGTACATACGCGCCCATGTGATGTATTGAAGATGCAATTTGCGTAATTTCATCACCATCAGTCTTTTTCAAACCACTGCTTGACATAAGCCTCTCCTGTTGCCTATTCGTTGGACGAATTAGGAGGTAGTACCCATACGCAGGTGGGCGATCTCAGTAATGTGTCCACTCTGATGATGCTGCTGCCCATCATCAATCTTCAATAAAGGAATGATCAGAGACTCTCTGATTAATAGATCTAGCTTTTGTCTTGAGTATGGAAAAAAACATTTAGAAAGCTCAGTTGCCGGTCCTACAATACAAGTTACCTGTTATTCAATCTTAAATAAACATGTTCATCTGACGAGAAAACAGCAATTACTGCCATGGCCTTTAGTTGTTACAGTGAATAGCAAAATAACGGTTAACTATCGTTTTCCCTATTAAAGTGTTTGTGACATATTGGGGCTACTGCGTACGCGCAAGTCACATCGGTTATTGGGCTCATTTTTTAATCTAAATTTTCCACAATGGTTTATCTGTACAAGACGTTTGAAGGATTTAAAGGTTTCCGTATTAAAAATATGTATCTTATTTGCTTTAAATACCCTTATCGTCGCTATACTTAGCTACTCAACGTTTACAACAATTCATTCATGGTAATGTCAACTTTCTTTCACTCTGGGCGGTTTTTATCCTGATTTTTCATTTCATATCGATTATTCTTAATATCGGTGGATACTAGAATAGTGACCATTTGGAGTTTTAGCTGCTGTTCCAAATTTTATCTTTTCTTCCCAAAAAGCGGTTTACTATAATGTTACTACAAATTGTACCTACCGCAGACGAAAAAGTTCCCATAAACTAATTGTAACGATTATAATTTACACCGTTTTGTGATAGAGTCACTCTCACTCCATCTTACTGCCGTAAATTGTTTTCAATGTTGTATGTTACGACAGTCATTATTAAGATTAAATTAAAACAAAATGTTCACTGTAATTTAAAGCACATCAACAGCTAAAGGACATTTTGACATCAATTATCACTAATATCGTTACAGTAAATCACCATCTAAAAGCCACTCCGAGGACTTAAATATTTATGCGAAGGTTGCAAATGTAGTCCAAGGAAAACGTTAACATGTAAGCTCGGTCACGTAGTATGGTGTGTCTTATCATAACGATATAAAGTACAGAATGCCAATTCAGAGTGACCTCAGCCCTCTTAGAACATCTTGTGTTTGACAGCAACTCGCAGCTACCCATCTTTTTTCGATTGTATTGATTAAAAAGAGACGTCTGGCTGCGAGTTGCTGTCAAACATACCTAATGCTGGTTGTGTATTAACGGTTGACAGTGGGGTATAATTGCGTATTGGAACTTAGTAAACCTTGTTAGTTCTATGCGTAGCTAATATTTGTTTATGTCTTACTAGAAAAAAAGATTTTTTATACTTCAATATTGTGTATGGTACATATGATTACTTAAAGTAAACGACTCGTGATACTATTTGACCTAAATCGTAATACATGTACTAAGCTTTTTCGCGACAGGATTTCCGGACTAAATGGACCCGCGTCGAGAAATTCTCTCCATCCTCAAACAAATGTTTTCCGTAACATGAAGACGAAATGTTCTCTCGATATTTTCCTTTATATTAACTAAATAACTCACTCGCTTATTTACTCGGATCCTAATAAATCTGGTTTACATTTGTGTCGTATTATGTAGGTCACTTCGATTGCATGACTTGTGGCTGTGAATTAAAGTCTAATATCGATGCTGAGTTGTACTATTTGAAGAAATAAATTGCGTTTTAACAAATACGACACTTGATAATTAATCTGTGTTTGTTATGCCAAGTACTAAACATACACTGCCAAATTAGTAGTTTGTACAGATTAGTGTGAATCACTCATTAATTCCAATACAAAAATCTTGAAGGATTTGAGCGCTACTTTTTATGTTAGCCTTGTTTTAGCTAGGTACTATTGCGTGGCGTGCCTACTAAAGAAATAGTACATTTCCCTAACTAGTGCGGGAAAACTTTTTTTCGGCGAGGGTGAAAGTTGGAGTCCGAGCGAAACGAGGGCGACAATCACCCGAATTCAAAAAAAGTTTTTGCACGTGTAAGGGACGATTTTTTTCATAACAAGTGCGTCAAAAAGAGAAATTACCGCGCGCGAAGCGTGTGCAAAGTTCGTTTTTGCGCACTAGTTAGGAAAAATTTTTTTTTGGAAGATGTGCCTTATTGGAGGAAAATATGGTCACTTTTACCACACAATTCTACTTAGAGATATGGCCGATCAGACACACGACGATTGAGGTATTTGAAGACAAAGTTTCTGTGTTGTAAACCGACCGCTATTACTTATTTCATATTTGATAGCAGTACATATATTCTATTTCTTTGGCGCATGCAACCATCAGGTGGACCAATTAATTTCTACCGTGGAAAGGGTTCTTTTATGGAAACTGACAGGTGTAAGATGCGAGACATCGTCCGATCTCGATCCGATATCGATGAGGGCTTTTTTGGAAAAAGTTCAATGGCGGCTGAAAAAGAAACTACCATTTTATGATTATTATTGCGCAGACAGTTACAAAGCGCAACGGAAAGACTGCCCACGAGTCTACGCCAATTTCTCGACCGAACTTGGTCTTTTGTTGCATATGGCCAATCTTTCAAAAAGGAATCAGTTCATCTCGTCATTCTCTATTAGAATTTCAGAGTTACCTTAGTGATTTCGCCCGACAACTCATTTTATTAAGCATCGGTAAACGGGGTCAGCCTTCCTTACTTAATTTCTAACTTTTGACCGACGATCTGGGATGTGTGATGCCTGACACGATGCTATACTCGTAGATTAGTATACAGGGTGGAAAGGGACGACGTTCCTTCCCGCTACCGACCGAGTCTACCAACCATTACGATGAACTTTCAGTATGGGACCAATATCGAAAGCGTACATGGAAAATTGACTTTAACTCTAACTAATCACTCACTTTCTAATCTAACTTTGTAATGTTGATACTAAATTGAAAGTTCATCGTAATGGTTGGTAGACTCGGTCGGTAGCGGGAAGGAACGTCGTCCCTTTCCACCCTGTAGATGACGGTCACGATATCGGAAGTACCACCTTCTGCGTCGGATCGGACAATGTAAAGAGCTCTTAAAGTCTGCCAAGCCTTTATTAATAAACTTGCTTTTGTTATGTAACGTTACACAATAAAATGATTGACGTGTATGAAGGCGCAATGCGATCTGTTTTCCGCATGTTCTTGTTACACCCATTTGCATTGTGTACGAGTCGTCAAAATGATAGCAACTGATTGTAAAGCCACTACCGGAACACATAATTTGACCAACGGATTAAGGTACGAATGTATTTATTTTAAGATTTTTACGGAATCGTACGATTTATGTTTCTGTCTCAATTACCTTCAGACGCTTTCAGTGCAATGGACTACTATGTACTAAAATTCATAGTGCCAGCAATGTTACTTGGGAGTCTTAGGACGTTTACTATACCTACATTAAACACTACATTTGAAATTTTTAACAAAAGAGAATAAGCTTTTCTATTGTTACATACAATACAAGTAATCCGTACTTACTACTTACGCCTAGTTTTCTGAAAGTAAGTAGGTGTATGATTTTATGCTAATACTGTTGAATGGTCTAAGTAAACAAATAGACAATATATAAAAGTGGCCGTTCTATGAATGTTTTGAATTCTTTGTTCGATAAAAAGAAACTATTTCATGAAAATGCAGCGACTTGAAGTGGTTATATTAAAAATCTCTAACGACCTACCTGTAGCTTAACACGTTTCTTCCAACTACTTTAGTGCTTATGTAAAAAAATGTTTGCCAATAAATAACATTCATTTCATTTTAATTTAGTTAGTTTCAGTGCACCCAATTTGTCTTATTCTGTTTGGCCCGATGGTTGACTGGTAGAGAATGCATTAAGTCCACCAAATGTATATTTTGATGTGCAATAAAGTTTAAAATAAATAAACATAAGTTTGCAAATAATAACCAGTAGGAAAATCACACTATAACCTTTTAATTGAATACAAATAATTAAAATGCAATTGACGCACGTACTGCACAAACAAACATCTATTTTTAAACCGCTGTCGTCTTCAACTCACGCGATGCATTAATGAATGTAAAAGTAACGTACAATTTGACAACTAAAATGTTGAGGTAACATTAAATGAAAACGATCCTTTGACCTTATAAATCAAGGCAACATCGATAAAGGACTAATACGATGAAGGACTAAATCGCTTCTGACCAATAATAATACAGGCTGATTTCTTATTCCCTCTTCAAATTTTAGAGGGTTAATTCTGAGGTCGATGAAGGTCGAGGATTGATGAACTTTTACTATGGGACCGACATCCGATTCAAGAAAAAAAAATCGAATGTTTCATATAAATAAATATCTTGGGACATCTTACACAAATCGACCTAGCCCCACGTTAAGCTCAATTAAGGCTTGTGATGTGGGTACCAGGCGACGATATATTTAATAGATAGATACATATAGATAGTTAAATACATAGACAGCCATGACCAAGGCACAAATATGTGTGATAAATAAATACACAAATAATGCCCTCGCCGGGATTCGAACCCGAAACCCCCAGCTTCGTAGGCAGGGTCACTACCAACTAGGCTACGGAGGCTGACAAACGAAACCCTAACAAGACATTAGTAGGCGGAACTATATGGAACATCAGATATTTGTTAGGATTTTAACGTTCCTTAGATAAACAAGAGTATAAAAAAAAAGTTATTGTATTAATATTAAAACAATTGATACAAATATTCACAAAAACCTTTTCACAAAAATATTAATGACGTTTAAACTATACAAATGCCAGATTTAGATTTAACAATAAAATTTTCATTTTGGCCTGATTACGTAGGTTGCCCTGAAAGTTTCGGGAATTGGAAAAAATACGCATTTTAATGAAATAAAAGTACTTTTATTGTTTTTCAAAGTATTCTCCTTTGTGTTTAATACACTTTTTCATTCTCTGAAACCAGTTTTTAAAACAGTTATTGAAGTCTGAAGTGGGGGTTGACAAAATGGCCATTTTATAAGCGTCGACTGCTTCTTCCGCGGTCTGAAAACGCTGACCACGCAACCGATTCTTTATTTTCGGGAAAGTAAAAAAATCGTTGGGACTTAGGTCGGGGCTGTACGGAGGATGGTCCAGTAATTCGACGTTTTCGCCCTTCAGATAGTCGTCTGTTTTCTGAGCGGTGTGAGGGCTGGCATTATCATGGTGTAGTATAATACGGCGGTTAGGGTTAGTTTTTCGCAGTTCAGCAAAAACAATCGGTAAACAAACGCCTATATACCAATCGGCATTGACAGTTCTTCGATCTTCAAGAGCGATAGTCGCCACGTGACCCGATTTGGAGACAAACGTGGCTACCATTTTTTTGATCGTGCTGCGAGAACGAACAACTTTTGTCGACTTCGGTTCGTCTTCGTAAACCCAAACTCGAGATTGGTTTTTCGATTCAGGCTCATATGCGTAAATCCATGATTCGTCACCTGACACAATACTAAAAACGGCATTTGAGCTTCCTCCATTAAATCTTTTTAAAGTTTTGCGGCACCAATTGACACGTACCGTTTTCTGGTCGTCAGATAACAAGTGAGGAATCCACCGGGAAAATAACTTCCGCACGCCCAACTCTTGTTGTAAAATAACTTGTACCTGACTCATTCCAATGCCTAAAGTCTCCTGAATCTCCCGATATGTAACATGCCTATCTTCCTTTATCAGTTGGCGAACAACATCGATGTTTTGATCGGTAACGGCCGTTTTCGGTCGACCCTCACGTACGTCATCCGCAAGAGACACACGGCCACGTTGGAATTCCGAATACCACCTGTATATGGTCGTCTTTGAAGGTGCTTCACTACTAAAAGCAATAGTTAATCGGTCTCCACATTGTTGTTGTGTTAATCCACTTTTAAAGTCATAATAAATCATTGCTCTAAAACTTTCGCGGGACAGCTCCATTTTCACCAGCGACTCAACGACTTTAAAAACAATTGAAAATCGGACATTGTTTTTTTTCTAAGTGGCCAGTGTTTTCGAATAATGAGACTATGCTTGTAAGAAAGAGGTATAACACATGTCAAATATACGTTCCTAAGTATTAAATTCCCGAAATTTTCAGGGCATCCTACGTATAATAATAATGTACTATCGCATAGTTACCTACCCGTTACATATTCTATAACCTAATACATGTATAGTCCTGTATGTATTTTTTACAAAGGACTTTAAAAAAATGCATGTATAGTGCCACAAACTTCTCTGACCCGGTGGCAGTAACTGGAACTACGTTAATTTTATAATAACAGTGAGATATTATTATATATTGAGAAACATAAAACAAATCACAAATTGACATTCAGTTACTCTAAAGGTGGATTTAAACCAAACGAGCATTCGCTGATTCTATCCCCCACTCTACGAAATCAACGAATTTCGACGAATCACGTTTTGTGTAACGAACGAATTTCGTAGAGTGGGGGATAGAATCAGCGAATGCTCTTTTGTCTAATCTAAATGCATCTGGGGAATGACATTATTCTTACTCTAAGCACCGGGAAAATATTTATCTGCTATACTAAACGTCAAAGGTTCAAATGAGTTTTCACACCACCTATTCGAATACCTATTCTTCCCTGCAGGGAGGGATCAAAGTGGCACTTTTCTGTTCAAGGACTTTCTATTGCCAGCCTAAAAACATTACAATGAAATATGAAAATAAACAGTACGTTCATAATTGATGAAAAATTTCTTCAGAATCGATTATTTGCATAAATATTAAATATGTGATGTATCTTTTATTTTTCTCATAGGTAGTGTGAAAAGCAGTATGTGTCACACGGTATCTAAATTATTTCGTCTTGGGCGTTAACACTTGAATCCTTCATTACGCTCAGAATTACACTTTAGAATCCCTCCCTACGGTCGGGATTCAATTGTGGAATCCGTCGCACCATTCAGGATTCAATATAGGGTAAGTTCTCCAGTGAATGAACAAATCCAGTGAACGAACAAAACACATGTTTTTTTCGTAAAATAAGTTTTCTGTACATTTCTACTACGCGTTATATTTTTTTTTCGGGTAGGAATATTATTTGACAAGTTCTGGTAGCACTTACATCAACTCATATGCACGAGTGTCCAAATGGCGATGATCTAAAGTGGGCACGTTGCGCCGGTTCGTTTTTTATATGGAGGTGTTATAAGGATTGAGGTAAGCTTACGTTGTGTTTAATGTGTTATTGTGTGCGTTTCGTGCATCTCCCAGGTACAGTGCGTGTTTTTTTGAAACCGGAAGGTTATGATCATGCTATTAAAGTATAGTTTAATGTAATTTCGTTTCAAATAGTGTTTTTAAATCCAGTGTTCTATAACTAGAACTCAAAATGGCTTAAAACCTAGTGACCGAACGGGGGAGTTCATTCACTGGAATTGCGTGATTTATTGTTTGTTCCATATCTGACGTTTTAGGAGTTGTAATAAGATTTGGTTTTCTAAGAATTGAATAGAAATGTGCTGTCTAGCAAAGGACCAGTGTTCGAACAATACTTGTTATATCAAAATTTTAATGAACTACTGCAAACACAGTTAGTTCATTAATTGGATTGCGAAAACCAGTGAATGAACGAAATCATTTATTTTGTATTTTGTCTGGTTTTAAGACATGGAAAGGTCAAAAAAACATTTAAAGGATTCCAATATGACCAAGAATCTCTCGATAAAACTCTAAAAGCTGTTGCAACTAGTGAACTATCAAGTGCCAGTTTTAATATCTCAAAATCAACGCTATTTAAATCACCGAAATTGTCCAAATTCCTGCCACTGAAGAAACAAACATAAATGGATCTTTGGTTAATCAAAAGTATTTAAGTGCTATAAATGATATGCAGAATGAGCTCAGTTTACTTTTTAACGAAAGCGACATATAAGATCACTCTTCAATGGTAACGGAAGAGTTAGTTGAACCTTCCCAGAATACGCAGAAATGTGAAACTGTAATTGATGTCGTTTAATTATGTTTATAGTTATTATGTCTCATTAAAGTTAAAATTCAATTATCGAATATTACTAGCACTACCAATTAAAAATAGAGTACTTTTTGCATTTTAATACATTATTTTAAGGTAGTTCATTCATTGGTTTCATTTGTTCATTTACTAGAATTTTGTGTTCATTCACTGGTGATTTTCCATTTTTGCCCCTACAGTCAGCTATAATTTAAAACTGTGCAGCACTAATGCAAAATAAAATTGATTTTAGAAAACTACAATAGTGGTTTACTCTGTAAGAACATTCATATTTAAGTTTCATTATTGCTCCCAGCCACAAAAAAAAAATTAAGTTGAAAATTTCCTTAAGTGTTCATTCACTGGAGCACTTACCCTACGCCCTCGCCGGAAATATACCATTTTGATCCCTTGTGACACAATCTAGTTACTATTGCAGCACTATACACTCCGATTGCACTCAGAAAACCCTTCGGAACACACGAAGATAATACTGCTGTCTTGCTTTATCGTGTGTCGCCGTTGTAGCCTGAGTATCCGTCTCTTTCTTGGATCCGAAGGGTTTCTAAATTCAAACGGAGTGTAGATACGACCGTTTTTAGCAAAATGGTTTCCGCATCCGAAAGTGGCATAAATCATTACATTTCGTAGGTCTCAAACGCAGGTGTGTATGGTAATCACGTAATCAAATATACAATCCGCACAAACAGTATAATTTACTCGCATACTCATACAAGTCATTCATTTAGTCACGCCCCGCCCGTTGTGTGATTTATACCGAGACTGCGAACACGTTTTGAATAAATTGATTGTACAGTTGCCTTCAGATATATCGGAACGGACAAGGTGCTCAAAAATATCTGGACATGCATTCTAACGCTATGACAATAGAGACCTGATTAGATATTTTTGAGCATCTTGGCCGCTAAGATATATCTGATGGCGACCGTAGTACGTGAAAAAGTCGTGATTGTGTAGCTATTAAGTTATACAGTGATGAATTATGTTGATAGTTTCTAATCGGTTTCAAATTTGAAATAAACTATAAATAAAAACGGGGTTTGGCAAAAATGGGCAGATGATAATGCTACATATTGGTAACTAAAGTCACCAATATGCCTACCTCACTGCTGTCGGCAGGCGACCAGGAAACAGGTCCATTACCTCTACCAACCATCCGATGAAACTATCGTCGAGTCTAAATATTGTGTTTAAGCGCGAAATATGAATGCTGCTGTGTAAGGATGGATGAATGCCCTGCAAACTAACGTCTTCTCAACAAAGTATCTTGGTATATGCAGCTTGAGTATATCTATGATAACATCTGACCTGCCCTGCTACAGAGAACTACGAATCTCGAGAATTTCGAGGATTTAATTGTCTGTAGTGACAGACAATTAAATCCTCGAAATTCTCGAGGATTTAATTGTCTGTAGTGACCAGTGCCTTAGAGTGCTAAGGCACTGGTCTCACCGCGAGCTACTAAGCTATGAACTATCGGCTATAAACACGAACAAAAGATACGCACTTCCGTGTCTAAAAGAGACACGGCTATGCTCGCCCAGCTATCAGCAATCACTGCCGGTTTTTTTTCGGTTTTGGTTCGGCTTGTCAGTTTTTGACACTTATTCTGTGGAACTGACAGTTTCGATCCTAAACGAAATCCCATTACGTCGTTGAGATTGCTAATACCCACATGTGTAAATCCATAATTTGACAAAAGAAGACTGTAAACATATGTCATTTGAATTGATTTTTCAGAAAATGTGCACATATAACGGAATCGGCAATCTCAACGACGATTAGTACATAGATCATGGTAGCCCCCTGCACTGTCAAAGTGCGGCTTTTCCGATAGAGCTGATGGGAGTACGCTTTCTTTTTAAGCGACTTCAAAACAAGGAGGAGGTTTACAATCAGGCTATTTTTTTATTTGTATCTTCGAGAATTGGGATCCTTCACAGCACTCGAAGCACAATATACGAACATGTCATGTCGAATGTAATAACATTTTAGCATATTTGATTAATACATATAAATAAATATAGATATGATATGAATGACGCAACGATTTGTCTAGACAGCTTAACTTAACCCCCCCCCCCCCTTTATGAACCCCCTACCCTCTATTCCTGTCTACACGCTTCCCGCCACGTGCGTGACCGGTACCCGATATCGAGCACATGGCGTATCGAATGTCGCAGCGATTTGTTGTAGGTTAGTTCGTGGTTGGCTACAAGCTGCTGATTGGTTACAACGGATAGCTTTGTGAATACGACGATTGACGCGTGATACTTATGTTGGAATAAATATACACAAATCAACATAGCCCCGTGCCGTGTGGTGACGGCAATAAGAATACATTTTTCACCACCCCAATTCCTCCTGCGGGCGTCGTAAGAGTCGACCAAGGGATTGAAGTGTCACTGACCATTATTTAATAAAAGAATGATGATGGGCAGCAGCGTCATCTTTGTGGACACATTACTGCGATCGCCAATTCGCTTGCCCAGCGTGGAGATTATGGGTATTTAATTTACCTCCTAATGCGTCTATACGCATAGTTACCTAATAGGAGAGGCCTACGTTCAACAGTGGACTATCATAGGCTGATGATGAACCTAGCCCCAAACCACACCTCGGACGGTGGCTATAAAAATATATGAAACAAACGCGTCCGTAGTAAAGTCGAGGAATTTAATTTCCTACCCATTTCGCACCTTGTCACAGTGACAATCAATATGAAAGCTGCTAGGACTGTCATTATAGCTACTATGACAATAAGGTACGAAATGGGTAGGAAATTAAATTCCTCGACCGTACCAACAAACATGATCTTGGTATATTGATTTAAACCACAGATGTCATATATACCATAGATCAAGCAAACGTATCTACTTACGGCCGTTCCCTATATGCTATCTGAAGTTAAAGACAGATAGCTATCTATTGTCATCAGTAACTAGTTATCTATCGTTCCAGAGCGTCCCAATATCTGTTCGACGTGTTATCTATCTCCAAAAAACAGTAGATAAGTTGCCTATCCGAGCCCTCTCTCAAGTTTCATTTTACTCAACAAGCATACAGCATGTAAAGAGTTAAATGACGGATTTATCACGATTTCTGTTTACTATTAATAGTAATTATATTTTTAATAGGTACTTACCTTTATAGATTACTGTCGAATTAAGTAAATTAAAAAAATCAGCTTGTGAATTGATATTTTCTGCACAGTAAAAAAAAATGGGCATATTGTTAACGGAATGTATTTCGGTCGGACAGAGCGTCCATCTTGTCAAGGTCAAGTTTGTTTATTCACCAATCCTTGCGAGTACAAATAATACTGAAGCGACTATTTCTGTCTGATAAGCATGAGTGCAGTAAGTATTGTTGTTTTATTTGTCATATATGATATGATATAGGTGTAGGAAATTTACCGGAACTAACATTATTTCTTTGTTGCAGCAAAAGAGCGTCCCATTAACCAAGGAGGAAGTCATGCAACTGATTAGCTTAGTACATAGCAATCCAGTTGTGTACAGTAAAGCTACAAACGCCAGCAACAACCAGCTCAAGGAAGTGACTTGGCAAAAGATAACGGACAGCTTCAATTCGTTGATAGGAAGTTGTCCCAGGAAGCCTGAGCAGCTCCGGCTTAAATGAGAGAATTTAAAAAAAGCTGCCCGAAAGAGGAGTACTAAAATAAGAATGAACAATTTTAAGGTAGGCCCCTATAAAAACTACACTCCTTATTTATTTATTTATTTATTTGAATTTTTATTTAAATAAAATTATTTTTAGATAGTTTAAAACTTATACAAGTTTATACTAAGCAAAATAATTAGCTATCAAAGATTGCCTTTCATAAGCTTCATCTACATGTAAGGCTCCAAGCAAACCTTCTTCGGGTTCATATAATGGTATATTTATTTCAGGCTCTACATCCTGTACATTCATTTGTCTACAAATATTATGTAACACAGATGTGGCTATAATTGCAGCCTGAGCGTTTTCCATTGAGAGCCTTATTTTTAACGACAATATTGGAAACCGCCTCTTCCAAACCCCGAAACATCTGTAAAAGAAATTATTTTCAAATTTGTAATCAAGTTATAATGAAATAATTAATGGATATTAAGAAATAATCACCTTCAGTGACTAAACTTAGCCCCTGCAGTATGCACAAGGCTTTTTTTGCAGTACACAAACAATTACATATATAAAAATTTTAATTGCTAAGAACAAATAAGTAGTCATCACACAAATAAATGCCTGTGGGATTCAAGCCCAGCACCATTGGCTTTGTAGGCAGTTTCACTACCAACTGACCTAACCCATAACAAATATTTTTTAAATCATACTATTTCTTATTTTACTCTTAATAAGGCCCCAATGAAGTAAAATTACTAGACCAAAATGAAATACAGTCATGTAATCATACATTTTTAAAGGTGTGGTCAATATATAGCCCCTGCTTTATTAAGAGGTACCATGGAACATGCTAGGTACAGTCAACTACAAAGTTATTCAATGTATCCACTTTTACACCTTATTGTATTGTAGTAAGTGTATGTATACATAATATCTTTGTAGCGGACTGCACATTTTTATTTGAGTATCTACCTTTCTATAGTGTTTCTGGTTCGTATATGGGCTTGGTTATAATTATTCTCATTACTAGAGACAGGGTTCAGTAATGGAGTTAAAAGATATGACTTGCAAGGATAAGCACTATCCCCAAGAAGCCACCGATTGCCATAAGCACCGCCTTCACACTGAGCTGAAAAATGTACATGTGAAAGTTAATAATAACCTAGGTCTAGGAACAAAATAGCTCTCTACCTACTACATGTAGATAAAGGTAACTAGTTTTTTTATACATAAGTAAGTAAACATTCTCAATAAGTATGAAGATAAAATAATATTGAAAGGTATCAACCTCTTAACTCCGAGTTATTAAATATTGTAGCATCATGAGTTGATCCTGGCCATCGTGCAACTACATTCATAAACATTAAATTTGCATCACAGACGGCTTGCACATTTAATGAAAATGATGATTTTCTATTTCTAAATTCTTCACCAATACTTGAATCTGAAAAAAATGTCATCAAGGTTAAAGTTTATTGACAATGACTGATCTGATAGGCGAGTAATTTTATCACGAGTCATGTTGTGACCTTACCAGGTGATTGCAAAAGAATATGTGTGCCATCAATTGGTCCTAACACACGAGGAAATCTTGCAATTTTGTAAAAGTCTTCTTGTGTGTTATTGTGCACAAATATATATTTAGGATATAATTTGCTTATGGCTCTTGAGATATCTCTCACTATACGTCCTGCAGAAGACTTAGAAACACCAACATAGTCAGCTACTGAGACTAGCATTGTACCCAAAGCATAAAAACGCAATGTCAGTAGTAACTGATGTAGGGGAGGAATTCCATGGTTCCTGAAAAAAACAAAGAGATTGCATTTGTGGGTTTATACTGAGTAGGTTATTCAATATTTAAGATTTGCAAAGTACAATAATGGCAATAGGAAAACTCAAATTTATCATAGTTAGCAATTTGACTTACCGTTTCGAGGTTACTTTTATAAATGGGTATATTTCTGTTAATAAAACGCTAACCGCAGTTTTAGTTAGCCTAAATCTGTACACAAATTCACTGTCGTCATATTTTTCTATATAATTAACGCGTTGTTCATATGACCGGGTATTATTATCATTTAAAATATCTTCGTCAGAAATGTCAGAATCCCAATCACTCAGTTGTTCCAATAATGCAATATCACTATTATCAGATAAACTACTATTTAAACTTAAGTCTGACATTTTATGAGAGTAGCCTTTAAATATAAAATATTAGTAATAAGGACCGATAAGCCCCTGATCGCCCGAAATCGACGGATCACAGTTTGAGTTACTATAGATAATAGTAGTCAACTGCAGATAGGACTTTTATTTTTATTGGGACGCAGGAACTGTCATTTTCATACTTGCTACTATCTATGGTAATCTATCCGTCCTCCCATCAGTAGATAGCAACCACAGATAGTATTACCTATCGTTAGTATGGTTATTGACACAGTAAAATTAATGATAGATAGATATTTTGATCTTTAGTAAGCTAAATCCGGAGATAGATAGAATATAGGGAACGGCCGTTAGCGTGTCAAATGAACTCAGTAAAATCTACTGAGTTGTCCGTCTTTAATCGCAGCTTGCAACTTTCGGGCGTCATATTTTGTAAGTTGAAGTGAACAAAAACATTAATAGTGCCTCCTTAAGTAATATTAATTGCAACAACACAAAAAAATATGAATACTCAAGGGCCTGAGACATATTTAAAATCATAGGCAAGTAACAACTTCAGTACAAAATCTGACACGCTCGGCCGCCATACAAATGAATGAACTTGTTTCTTCTATCCAAATCTAATTCTGTCATTTAAACTTTACCGATTATCAGTATTATTGTATATCTATGATGTTATGTGAGATTTATGCCACCTCACACTCGGGCAAGTCGATCAGTTATCCAAGTTAAAACCATGACCATGAGTCCCATTCTCTAGCGGTATCGTTATATTCAGCGTAGGAGGGACAAGGGCATGAAAAATCAGATTACGGCAATATGTATGTCACAGTTACGCCACCGGGTGACTGCCCGGCCCCGTAAATACGCTCTGGAAGTCACGTATACTACAATCACGAGGAAAAGCTTCGGGTCAGGTGTAGTTTTTCATACGAAATACTGGTTACTTACGGTATTTAACTTTTTAAAGCAGGTTCCTTACGGTACTTTGCAGTCCTACTCGTAAGACTGCAAAGTACCCGAAGGAATTTCATTACAAGTTTGAGAAAAATAGTATAATTATACGCGCAACGCGCAAGCTACTCATTTTTTTAAATCAATACTCAGCATGTTTTCTTTTTCTCTGTATAACATATGAGAAGCGTTATCAAGAGCCAATCGCCGTATAGTTATGAAGCAGATCGAGCAATAGACATAAAAGACTTGAGTAACCCGCGTGAAATACAATTTTAGTATGAATGAGTCTTACGAAAGCTTTGTGTTTGAAACACACCTCACATGTCATTCTTTAAAACAATATTTATTCTTGCACGCCATTCACTAGTTTCAGTGCTAAACCTGACACTGTTACTTAGTCAATCGTCAAGCCTCTAAGCATATTCGCGGGAAACTTCTCATGTTCAGAGCCCGGATTTTTCACGGCAAAACAAAACACTAGTGAGAGAGAGCATTTTATCGATATCAATAATTGTTACTACATCATATCATAAACGTGTTCTGTTTTGCCGTGAAAAATCCGTGCTCTGGACTTATGGGTTTCAACGTAACGGTACGAGCTTAGCTTAGCTTAGTGGAGAATATGTTAATCGCTACTCGGAGCAATAATCTATTTTCGACAACAGCCTCTCATCACCGCCCTCCAAATTACGGTGCAACAACCATCCCACTATCTTGGGATGCAACCCAGTCACAGCTGCAGTAGCAGAAAAGCGGGAGTCATCGTCATCTCGGTCCACTGCTGGACGTAGGCCTCTCCTATTAACTATGTGTATAGACGTATAAACCCGACCACCTGTGGTTATTAACTACAACTACGTAGGTGGGGTGCTGACTTCCAGCAAATGTAGTCGCACATTTGTTGCAAAAAAAGGCTATGTCAGCCACATGAGAGCCCACGTGCGACGCTCTCAGTAGTCACTTCAACCGGTCGCCGTGGGCGAAATCGGTCAGGAAGAGATGATGATGAGACGCATTAGGAGGTAAATGCCCATAATCACCACACTCACCACGCTGGGCAAGCGTATTGGCGATCGCAGTAATGTGTCCACTATGATGACGCTGCTGCACATCGTCAATCTTCTAACAAAGAATGATAGTGATACTTCAATCCCCGGGGGAGTATCGTTTCTAGATTAGATTCGATCCATCCGCCGCGTCTAACTGAATTGATACCCACAGACTACGCTCTCCTAGTCACGTATACTGTCGGACAAAAAGTTCTCGTACAGAACACTGTTTACAGGATACTGTGTCAGCGCCAATTGAAATATCGCATTCTTATACACGTATTTTCCCTGTGTGTCATTTCATTCATTTATCGATCGCTTCATTCGCGCTTTTATGTTATGACTTATGTGTTTGTATTGTACTGCGCGTTTTACGCTTTCGATCTGTTCGTTCTGTTCAATGCGAATCGGCGTATTGTAATATACTTAAGAAGCATTAAGGATATTAAATGTTTCTGATAATGTATTTTTTTTCCAAAGTCAACAAAAATGCATAAATATTTACTTTATTTTTTTATGTCACGTAACAACATGCGATAGATTTTTAAGAGACGAACAAGACCCAATTGATCGTTAAAAGAAAAAAATCTTATGCAATCCAAGCAGCCAATGTGTGATACACTGTTATTTGGAATTTTTCAGAAATACCTAAAGTTAACCACTTTCTAATTTTTTTACAATTTCTCTTCAACCGTCCGGGTGTCAAAATGGTATTCAAATAATTGTGGACACTAACCCCCTTATTCATTCGCTTGTTCGTGGGCTGACGAACCAACATTTTGCTATGTGAAATCCTGTTTTCATCTGCCCAAGAACGAACGAATGCTCGCTCAGAACACTAAGTGGAAACGCGGCTTAAGTATTTTTGTCGCTTTCGGTCTTATAGACATATTGATTAGACGGATGATGATAGAGAAACGGATGATTGCTAAGTTACGATTGAGACGTTTATGAATAAGAAGATAAAAGCTACCACCGACTTGTAAAGTGCTTATAACACCATCTGTCAGTATAACATCTTGATAGACATTGAGTAACTTAGCATTTATTGCTATGATTTATCGAAACAGGTCAACAGTTTGACGGAAAGCTGCGATAATGACAGTTTGCAATCCAGAACTGTCAGTAAAGTAAACGGGGGTGATGGAATGATTGCTCCACTCCAGTTTCACCGCAATCGTAGCTGTCAACTGTGCTATTCGTTTAACTTCGATATTGATAGGTGTAGATTTGTGAAATTACATTCCTGTAAATCTATAGTCCCGCTTGATTGAAAAAGAATTTTAAGTAACTGTCATTTATTGTCGACATTTATAGTAAATTATACTGACCCTAATAATAAGTACCTTATTTTTAACATAGAATAAAGATGTTGTGGTCCAGAAAAAACATAGTATTTGGTGACGGAATAGACTGATGCGATGGTATACATGATGGATGAGGATGATTTTTTTATTTAAAGGCCAAACATTAGGGGTTTAATTCTGAGGTCATATTTATGAACTTTTACTACAGGACCGACATCCGGTTCGAGAAAAAATCTGATATTTCATATAAACCCTGAGATATTAGTAGGCGGATTTTTTTTTCTAGTCGGATTTCGGTCCCATCGGCCCTCGTAATCATATAAATTTTGGAAAGAAATAAGCAGAATAATTTGTATGAGTAATTAGTAACGTAAAGGCGTGCTAATAGATACACATCAATCTGCGTCTTTATAAAACGCTTCCTAAAATTTCGTATATCTCGCCCATCAGTGCGGACAGTGCGTGCTTTCGGCATATTACCAAAATCAGCCTAATCGTGAATTTGCGAGGACATAGTATCCCTAAAAAGATGTACCGACTTACCCCCTTATTCATAAACTAACTAACAAGCCGCTAAGTATTGTTTGTCCCATTCGGTCTAATTTGATTTTTATAATGTAAAAAATTATCCCATTCAACTGTAAACTGCGATCTGCGTGTTGTAATTTTGTATCGGTGGCGACAGGGCCACGCCAGACAAAAATATTATAATCTTTTCGGTACAAAAGTTTGTTATATCCGTAGATGGCTTGTTATATAACAATGATGAAATCTTAGACACCAGCATATTCAAACGATTCAATTGCAAATATAAATAGCTGTCCGGAACATTGATTCAGTCTTATAATAGTCATGACATCTACACTCGAGTCAGAGTCACCATAATTTATTGGAATTACTCTCGGCATTGACGGTATCGATCATACCAAACGGTAGCCGTGATTCAATGTTATCTAGTGATAAATATCGTAAATACAACAAAAAACTTTCAAACTCTCTAAACTCTATCTAAACTTAAACGCGTATAAATTATGTTTTGCCAATTACCTCCAAGAAGAATCCTGGAAGATTACTGAATATTTACAAGTAAGTTTGCAAACGACATGGCATATACAATAAAAACCACGCTTAAATAGTTCGGAAGCTGGTATGTGTGAGACTTTCCCAAATATGTATTTAAATAGAGGGCCATGCAGAGGCTATGCTAGGAGACTTTCAGTATTAGAGGTCATCCGCAGCAGAACCAAAGTAACCGATATAGCACTCAGAATCGTTAAACTTAAGTGGGCAGGGCGGTGTTCTGCCTTTTCTCCGAACTTTTTTTGCCCGAATTTCATTTGCCAACCAACATTTCGCCGATGGTTCACTTTGACAACCAACTATTAGCAAATTTTTGTATGACAACGTTTCATTTGGCAGAATTATTATAAAACGGATTATTGTAATGACACAATGCACTTAGCATACTAATCACTTGTCAAATCTTTCACTAGGCCTAACAACTATTAGACGAATAACGTTTCGTCCACGCTTCGTCAGTGTAACAGTGTCCTTTTCATATATGTGGCAACTTTTGACTTGAACTAAGTAAAAAATAGGTACACATTTAAACCGATCGCCTGCTCATGTATTAGACAAATATGAAGCTCATTCGTTAAAAAAAATATATATATGCAGATTTCTTAACCTGTTCGTTGAATTCCATTTGACTAAACTTTCCTAAAAAAATACCGTTAAAAAAATTCCATTCCACAGAGTCCAATTAGGTACGACGACGAGCGAAGCGAGGAGGAGTGTTAGGTAAAACTGCGACCTTACAGCGCGCGAGCCGAGCGAGCGAAGCGAGCGTGCCGCGGCAGCGGCCGGCGAAGCGCCAGAACCGACTGTTTTTGTTATTCCCTCGGTAATGCGACCCCTCACCGGTTTTGTCGCTTTCGACTTTTTATTGTATAAAAACATTAATATAAAACCCTATGTAAGCTGCTATTAAAAAACAAAAAAATACCTCTATATTCACCCCAAATGGAAGTTACATCCTTGTAAAGTAAATTTATGACACTATACCAAAAAAAAATTGGTAATAATTAGTTAACTAAATGTATATTATACCAACTAAACCATAAACCAAATGAAAATATGTATTACAAAAAGTTCCATTAAAAATCCAAGCCCAAAGATAGAATTGCCAACCATTTAGTTGGGAAATGAAACGATTTCATAAAATGCAATTGGAACATGATCATTCGGCGAAATGACTTTATGCGAAAAGTTGGTTGCGATGTAATATTCGTACAAACAATTTTCGGAGATGATTTAGAGAACCGGGCAGGGCACATTGCACGTAGATCCGATGGCCTTTGGGGCGGAAAAGTTCTCGAGTGGCGGCCAAGTAGCAGAGGGCGCTGCGTGAGTAGGTCCACAAAAGGTGGACTGATGACCTGAAAGTCGCAGGTGTCCGCTAGATGCGGGTGGCGTAGGACCGGGTATTGTGGCAATCTTTGGGTGAGGCCTATGTTCAGCAGTGCACGTCTTTCGGCTGAAACGATGAAGATGATGATGATGACAAAATATATCCTTAACATTGTGACTAATAGAAAAGATAAAGTCTCCATGACGTTATTATTATCACCTGTGTAGCCCGCACGTCAACCTTATCTTATAACTTAAACAATTAGTGTTATGACTGGCTACCTCAACGTTTAATCTTGCTTTAGACTAAACGAGAGCCGCGTCACGTACCTATAGTAAAGTTATAAATCTTATGATGTCATCTTAATCCATTTCATGCTACGAACAAATAAGACATGAAAGCTGCATGCCGTACTAAATTGCCTTTCAAAACCGATCCCGATATTTCGTTGACTAATGCCACCCCCTCTTCAACACATGACGCTGACTTTCTATAGGGATCGGAACCGGTTTTTTTCGAACCTCGAAATAGCCCGAAAATAATATAAAAATAGCTCGAAATATTTTTAAATGTCTTTATGTAGCATATTTGTTGCCACCCCAACTCTTCACACGGGTGTCGTAAGAGTCGACTAAGGGATTGAAGTGTCACTGACCATTCTTTGATATAAGATTGATAGGCGGCAGCAGCGTCATTATAGTGGACACAATACCGCGATCGCCAATCCGCTTGACCAGCGTGGCGATTATGGGCATTTACCTCCTAATCCGTCTACACGTTTAGTTAATAAAAGGAGAAGCCTACGTCCAGCAGTGGACTAACATAGCCTGATGAAGCGAAGTGAAGGTATATCTGAATCTGACATTTCGAAACTGATAACGGAGCCTTATTAGACTAACTCCATATTTTACAAGTAGCCAATCAGCTTAGAAATTCGAGAAATGGGACGCAACCTTGTGAGAAAACGAGCCGTCTCCAATATCGGCACTGAGTTAGTTTTCTCGTGACCTTCCTACGCTTTCTATTATAGTACCTATAGTCCCGTATGTAAACTATGTATTCATTTCAAAACATATGTCGAAGAAATTGTCTCGACAAGATTCACATGATGCTCATATACTCATAGGAAGGTACCCGTTTAACCGCCGAACTCAGCTTAGGCACCTATTATAAATTTTAATGCCAACATCTCGCAAAGAATTTGACAATTTCCCCAATCTAACAGGAACCGGAATTACATCACGGGCAGTTTTCCGCTGATCAAGACGTCGCATTTTAAACTCATCCACATGAACTTGGCTACTTCTAGAAAAAACATACATGGGACTGTCAGTATTTTAAGCCTCAAAAAATTACAAATCGCAGCCAACTATGCAGTACACGCGTTACTGTGAGCGGTCGAAGGAAATACTGTTAATTGTACGGTTAAGTTAAATTTTGTCAACTGTTAATTCTTGAAAACGATTACTAGTATCTAATGCGTTATTATTACCCATTTTCTTAAAAGCCTTGGTCGTGGTAACACACTATAACATTGCAACATAAAGTAGCCAATAATGCTATTGATATGTTTTGACGGGTAAAGAGACAACACTGGACGCCTGCAGATGCATGCAGACCAAAAGAGCATTCGCTGTTCTATCCCCCACTCTACGAAATCAACGAATCACGTTTCTTGTAACGATCGAATTTCGTAGAGTAGGGGGATAGAACAGCGAATACTCTTTTGGTCTGCATGCACCTTCACATGCGTGCATCCCCAACACAGTAGGTACCACTGCTCTGCATTACTCTGGAGCCCTTACTGACGTATCCAAGGCCAAGAAATGTCGGTATTTGACCCTCATTCTGCGTAGTATATTATTGATACGTATCAAGTGATATATCTTATCTTTAATTGTTTACTTATCATCTTTATCAAGATACTTCGTCTTATCGCGATCTAATTTATCCGATTTAAGATTAAATAAGTACATAAATCAATTGCGTTTGATGGCTGAAAATTTTTCAGTATTTTAAGCATGTTTGCGGTTCAGTGTAATAACATCCATACATATTCGATATTCGTATAACATAAGGTAAGTACTTCAAACTCGCAGCAAAACATATATTTTGTAATGAATAGAGATTCAGTAAAATTGTCAATCGTAGAATTCAAATAATTACGTGTAAACACCATTAAATACGTATCAGAATATCGTGAAAAATATTGACATTTTTCTTTCGGAGTGTACGTATATTTATATTTGATTAATTAACTCATTGCGTGTTCCACGTTAGTATAAAGAAATGAAAACACTAACTTTTCCACTGATACCTACCAATTTTGTAAAAACAACTTTATTTATCGTTAATCGATGTCTACAGGTAGTGCAGTCATTGAAGCGAAAAATACGGTATTACCTCCGATTTTTTTTACTGTGAACCGATTTGCATGAAATTTTGGAATTAGGCTCATCGTACCCTTAACTTCAAAAGTGAAAATGACCTGAACTCCGCCTATTATTTTTAAGGGGTGTAAACAACCCCTTAATGGAAGAAATTACATTAAACCATTTTATCGCTAGAAAACATGTCTAATAGTAAGTGGTGAAATCGTAAAGTAATTTTTAACATAATTACCTCATATTAAAATCAGTTTTAAATCCTTGAAAATCTTACAATCCTTGCAAACAACCCCTAAATTGAAAAAATCACAAAAATACTTTGGTACCTATGACATAAAAAGATTTAAGTATAGAGAAAATAATATTTTATATTCTCTATAATAATTATCATATTTTTAACCCCCTTTCAACCCTTGAAAAATACGCCTTGACAAAAAATGTGATTTTTTTTTGATAAAATGAAAAGGATTTAATTATTATTCCACACTCTTATACCCCAAGAATAATACCCCAATCCCTACACGTTAAGGAATGTCAATCTTCCATCATCGCTCACCAACATGAGATTATGACCACCTAAACGCAAATACTCGAATACCTTCAAAAAGAATCATCCCACAACTCTTAATCGTTAAGGAGTTGTTCCTTCCTTCATCAGCTAACTAACATGAAACGATAACTACTACGCGCAAAAACTTGAATAGATCTCGAAAATGTATGAAATTTTTTAATTCAAAGAATTATCCTCCAACTCCTAATCATTAAGAAGTTAGAGATACCTTCCATCATCAGCTCACCAACACGAGACTATGACCACCCAATAAAGGCAAATACTCGACTAGCTTCCAAAATACATGAAACATGTTAAATTTAAAGAAATATCTCCCAACTCTTAATCGCTAAGGAGTTGTAACTTTCATCATCAGCTCACCAACATGAAACGATGACCACCTAAAGGCAAATACACAAATAGCTTCAAAATACACGAAATATGTTATATTTAAAGAATTATCCCCCAACACCTAATCGCTAAGGAGTTGTACCTTCCATCATCAGATCACCAACTTAAGACGTTCATGACTAGACGTAAATACTTGATTAGTCTTCGAAAATAAATGAAAAATGTCATGTGTGCCTACAACATTTGAAGAGTTCCCTCGATTTCTTCAGGATCTCATCATCAGATCTGGACCCGAGGACAATGGGACCAACTAAAAGGTATATACCCTTTTAAACAGAAAAAGAATTTTCTAAATCGGTCCACGCGTCTTACAGTAATCGGGGAACATACATAAAAAAAAACAAAAGATTTCGTGGAATTGTAAACCTCCTCCTTTTTTGAAGTTGGTTAAAAACCATTGTAAAGGTAATTAAGAGAGCTACAACATCCTTCATTGCAATATATAGTAAAAAACCGTTTTCGAAAACGGTGAAGGGTTAAAGGGCTTAAGAGAGGCTGTGATTGCGCTGCCACGCGCTCTTTAAACAATCACAACTCCGTCAATTTATGTTTGACAGAAAAAACAAAAACAACAAATTGTTTGTCAGAAAAATACGTAAATTTTTATTCCATACATTTTTATGCGTATCTGCCGTCATTTTTGAGATATTATGAAAAGAAAGTGGGATGTTTAAAAATTTTAAATTTAGTTATTTTTTTGAATCGTGATTTTTTTGAAAACTGTGTGTTCTGAAGCAGCCAAACTGATACTATCTATCAAGCTCTTCATAGTAAAGTTAATTCTAGGCGGAATACGATTAATTTTAATTTTGGTGGAAATGGCACTTATGAAACCCATTCATTTAAAAGAAAAAACATTAGATGCTCCCCTTATTTGCAATACAGCTCACTTATTTTACGTGCAAAAGACTGTTAATAGTACTCATTTTAAAGCTTATTTCAAGCACTATAAAACCCTTTTGTATTAGAATGCATAAAATGCATCTGCTCGCCGCCAGATGGCATTGACCACATCGATTAAATTTCAGACAAAATAAAAAACGGTTTTGATCTTTAATATCTAGCTTAATATTGCACTTAGAATAGTTTATAAAAAACCAAATTGTTCATTGTTTTACCTGCTACAATTTTGTTTCTGAAAAATTTTCGATACAACGTATATTTTTGAAGATATTTGCAAAAAACCGATGAAAAACGTGGAAAAATTGCGAATTTTCAATTGCCAATAACTTGAAAACTATTGGATTTTTTGAAAAACTTTATGGATGATTTTTTGCTCAAAATTAGGCCTTCTATCGATATTCGAGCTTATTTAGCAAAAAAAGAAATTCACCCCCGAGAAGGGGTGGCAACCACCCCCAGGGTGGTTGCGGAGTTCAAATCATTTTCACTTTTGAAGTTAAGGGTAAGATGAACCTAATTCCAAAATTGTATGCAATTTGGTTCACAGTAAAAAAATTCGGAGCAATAATGCTTGAATGACTGCACTAAGGTGCATTCAGACTAAACGATACCAACGTATCACGTTTTGTGTAACGATCGAATTTCGTAGAGTAGGGGGTTAGAATAGCGAATGCTCGTTTGGTCTGTCTGAATGCACCTTACAACGATTAATAATTCCGTACTTACCTCCCTTGATGCACAATGTACTATTAAATTATCAGTGCAATTAATTTTATTTCCTTCGAACGATCAATGTAACGCGTGTAATGCTTAGTTGTCAAACGCTGCGAGTGGCTGGGGACTGTCATTGTCAAGCGTTAATTAAAGATTCATTTTGAAGTACATTGCTTCTCACTGAACTTTTCTTACAAAATTAACTTTAGAATTTTTTATCAAATAATGCTCACGGTTTGGCTAAAAATCTGCATCTTCATCCTCGGTCTCAATAAAGCCTGCATCATGT
Organism: Thaumatotibia leucotreta; assembly: GCA_025490895.1. Lineage (NCBI taxonomy): Eukaryota > Metazoa > Arthropoda > Insecta > Lepidoptera > Tortricidae > Thaumatotibia > Thaumatotibia leucotreta. The sequence continues at coordinate 57,636 of JALPQI010002772.1, read as the reverse complement.
TAACACTGTATAGAATTGTTATGTTTATTAAATACTGGTGATCATTATTTACTTAAGTTAATTAGACACATCACATTAATCTCACAATAAACCACTCACTCATGCACTTACTCAACACGAACAAACACACTCACGTACATGTTAACTTTATAACTGAAACTTATGTTGTTAATGTTAATTAGTATTAGTATAAATGCGCACGCTCTATCTTGTTATTGCATGTTCATTGTATTTTTGTGGACATCTTTTATTGGCTTTGTTTACTGTACACTCAATTTTATAAATTTCTTATTGTACTGCTGTTGATGCCCCAAATAAATAAAATAAAAAATACTGCTTTATTTTGTCAGAATGGCTACATCTCAGAGTCTCATAGTGTAAATATTCTCCCATTTAACCTACATTAGCCTACCGATTCCGTGACCTTGCACGAGTAACTACCGGCCTAATGAATTTACTTAAATGCTCCTATTTGGCACGCGACGGGGTAATTTAATAAACTTGTTGACCCATTTCAAATGTCAATTTAATCAGACTAATGGATAATCGTAATCAAGAGACTTCAGCTTTGTTAGGAAATCGGTACAGTTAGCCTACATTTAGGCTTTGTAACTTTGTTGCCACAGTAACTTACACTAACAAAAGCTTGATTCATTCAATCACATTAATTTATACTCGATTTTCTATCAATTGTCTTAAGGTGCATTCAGACCAAACGAGCATTCGCTATTCTAACCCCATACTCTACGAAATTCGATCGTTACACAAAACGTAGTTCGTTGATTTCCTAGAGTGGAGGATAGAATGGCGAATGCTCGTTTGGTCTGAATGCACCTTGATACTACATTTTATGATATTCTTTTAAAACCAACTCGCTCCGTCGTAGGCCGCGTCTCTGCCCTCGGCTAGTCTGTGGTCATGAGTAATCCCATTAAAAAAAAGCCAGTGTCCACCCACTAATGCCCTGGCCACGACATTGGTCTAAGGCGACCGCGGCAGCGGCGAGCGGGGCGGCGAAAACGGTCTAAGCGGTGAGCATGGCACGACAACGGTCTAAGCGCCTAAGCGGTGAGCGAATGGGACGTAATCAAAGGACGCAAAATGTCATTATCAAAAGTGGCCCTTCAGTGTCTCGAAATTATTATTTATAAATTATTTTGTAAGCGATCCTATTTAATATACAATAATATTAAACTTACCGCTCTGATTCGGAAAATGTTTTTTATTTCTTCCCATAACCGTTTTATTACATGCCGCAACTTGTGTTGCGAATGCTGTGCCATCCACAAGACAGGCCTATTTAAAATTTTACTTATAAACGCCTCTGTTTCCAACATCGCGGAGCGAATAAAACAAAATATTTTGATCGCCCGATAATTGAAAAAAATTGAAAATTCCGCCCGATACGTGCCGCCGCTAAGACCGTTCGCGCCGCTCGAAGTCGTGGCATGGCTCAAACCGCCAGTGCATTTAATCTCGCCGCCCGCCGCGCCGCTGGTCGCCTTAGCCGGTCGCGCAAGTAAATTCGCGCGCGATTTAGCCCACAGCGAATTGTCGTGGCATGCTTCCTTAGCGGTCTTGATTTTGTTTAATTCGCTCGCCGCTGGTCGCCTTAGCCAGTCGCCTTAGACCGATGTCGTGGCCAGGGCATAATGGGTATAGGCCTCTTTATTACGCCACTCTACTCAGTCCTGTGCTTCTCGCATCCACAGCTTTGTTGCCGTTCGGCAGATGCCGTCGGACCATCTTGTCGGTATTCCTGCAGATCTGTTTGACGACCCAGGCCACGAATTCAGTAACCTGCTTCGTCCACTACCCATCGCTTGTCGCCAGACCATCTTGTCGGTGGTCTCCCTGCAGTTCGTTTTGACCACCCCGGCCACCATTCAGTAACCTGCTTCGTCCACTACCCATCGCTTGTCGCCAGACCATCTTGTCTGTAGTCTCCCTGCAGATCGTTTTGACAACCCAAGCCACCATTCAGTAACCTGCTTCGTTCACCGCCCATCGCTTCTTCTCGCCAAGCGTCCTGCCCATCTCCACTTCAGCTGTGCGATTCGTTTACCGACGTCAGATACCCTTTTCGAAACACGAACCACATGTTAGCACTTAAATAAGTTATTACAAACTAGCAACTCTTCGCCTACCATGATTTTTGCTGGTGGTGGATAGCTACCACAGTCTTACCCGTTAACCTGCCGCTAAATAGCACTGTTTGCACCGCTGTGTTTCGGTTTGGGAATAAGATACTTACTTACTCCTGTGGCGCAGCGACCCAAAGTGTGTCTTGGCCTCCAATACGAGAGAACGCCACTGATTACGGTCTTGAGCGACATTTTGCCACTGGTCAATTGCGAGACCGCTTAAATCAGCCCTCACAGCATCCGCCCAACGATATCTGGGGCGGCCGACCGGACGTCTACCTTCTGGTTTACCCTTGTAGGCTCTTTTGACGGCACGGGTAAGATAGCCGGTGAATTACTGGCATAGATAGAGGCAATCCAGTCCTCAGGGTAGGCAGCGTATAGACGATTTTTTTATCACTAATGTTCATGGGCCTCATTTCCTGCTTTCCATCAGGTGGGCTGAGAGCTCAGTGGTCTACCTTCGTCACATAAAAAAATAAAAATAATAATGAGCTTGTATCGTAAGTTTAACGCATACCGCTCATACCTGATTTGTGCGAGCGAGAGGGATACAAAGTAAGTCTGCGTTAAACACACGGCTACAGGTCATGGTATAAGCACACTGCACTCAAGTCTCCAATCATTTAACATAATAATTCCTATTGTTCCGTACTTACTCGCCCACCCACTTCCGTTGACGCACTGTGGCAGGTATTTGACGCACTGTGGCATGTATTTGACGTCACATACCTATTTGCCAAACCTGTCTTAAATTCATCACATACCAAAGAGGTGCTTGGTTCCGATTCCTGATGCGAGCATTAGTTTTGAATGGCAGAGGAAAGTTATAAATGGCAGGTACATTTTACGTCACTCTTAGCTACAGGGGATTTACTCTTCTCTCAAAATATCACTTCCTGGCCCCAATACCACAAAACTTTACAAGCGTACAATTCTACAAAATTGTCAACTTTTTGTATGGAAATTTATACAATCTTGTAGAATTGTATTATCAAACCGGAATCAGAAAGGGATTGAAAAGTACTGTTGACGCAACAAATGACACTTCATTTACCTACATAGAAAATAATTGTTTATAGATGTAGTGAGTGATTAATTAATCTATTTTCTAAGTCTCGGCACTTAAACTAGGAATATAAGAATATAACTATAAATATATCCTAGATTGACGTATACACTGTTGTGTCAACAGTACTTTCAAATCCCATTCTAATCGCGGTTTAATAATACGCTTGTAAAGTTTTGTGGTATAGGCCACTGGCCTTAATTTTATACGTCTCGGGTATAAAATTGTATTCTTTCGTTTTTTTTCTCGAGTTTTCATATTTGGTCCCATAGTAAAAGTTGTTCGAAATAATTAATAGATTCATATTTTAATATCTTGTATCACCATTTTTGTAACAGCCTCTATTTAAATAAATATAATAAATCACAAAAACACATAAAAACTGAAAACGCCTGCTTTACAAGCATGTTTATAGTGCTTTATATAATTTATATGCATATTCTTTACTAAACTAAGAAGGCTTTACTAAACTAACAGCTACACAATCTAATGACAACTTTATTTAATCGCATTAAGGTTTATAAATGATCAGCCAAATCAGTCAACGAAAACCAAGCTTTCTTACGTGACTTTCACACAATTTTCACAGCTTGACAGAAGTTATTGACAGTTTTATAGTGGTACTTGGTTTTATGAAAACGCCCAACCCACGGCCATTCGCTCGAGGCAATGTTAACGTTATTGTCATAAACCCTGTTTTACTACATCCTTATTACTTTACAGTGAGGACTGAGGAGGTACTTTCCTATTCTCAGTATGGTAATAAAATGATTGTAATGAATATATCATTTGTGCCATTAAATACCTGTAAGTTTTGTTACTTAATGATCGCCTTTGGTCGATGTTGAAGATTGATGATGGCGGATTACTGCGATCGCCAATCCTCTTGCTATTGAATTCGATCATCAGCCTATGTATAGGCTGAGCCTTTATCCAGGGCACTGGAAGGTTTTTCTTATCACCTACTCGTATTGGACGCATTAGGAGGTAAATGCTCATTATCACCACTCTAGGCAATCGGATTGGCGATCGCAGTAATGTGTCCGCTGTGATGATGCTGCTGCCCGTCATCAATCTTTTACAAACCTCATCACAGTCCTCTAGTTCTTACGACACTCACGGGAAGAGTTGGAATGGTGACAATATTCTTACTGCCGTCATCACGCGTCGTTTCATAAACCGCAGTAACTTTTCAGGCAGTCCATTTGTTCGTGGTATATAAACAAAACATAATATATACAGCGTGCCCTAATACCTTCGCTAAGAACCAATCCAATAACCATTGAACGTATTCTCGCGTCGACCTTATCGTTAAAAGTAACGCCGCACAATAAAGGAGATTGCCACCGCTCCACTTCCGTGGTGCGGAGCCAAATTCCGACATTGTACGCTTCAGCGGTACGGGAAACGTCACGGCGGTAATCCAGCCTCATTGTTTAAGGCCGATGACTACCTAATTTCTGAATATTTATTTACTCTGTGACTCTGGAGATGCCGGAAGGCGCAGCGTGGGTAGGCCCCCACAAGGTGGATTGATGACCTAGTGAAGGTCGCAGGAGTCCGCTGGATGCGGGTGGCACAGGACCGGCCATTGTGGCAATCTTTGAGGGAGGCCTATGTTCAGCAGTGGACGTCTTTCGGCTGATATGATGATGATGATGTGACTCTTACAAGATAGGAGGGCGACCGCGAACCTCGTTCGATGCGTTGTTTCCGTCACTGTCACGTCACGTGACTTACGTATGAATTCCCAAGTTTGAATCTAAAGGTGGATTTACACCAAACGAGCCAATGCTCATTCTATCCCCCACTCTACGAAATCAGCGACTTTCGACGAATCAGGGTGAAGACACATTTATCAGCATGCGTACGCATTTTGTCTCATAAAATTGGCTGTTTAGTATGAAACGTGTACCTAAGCATGCGTACGCGTGCGGAAAGCCGGACGCAGTCCCATACTAAACTTACATTTTCTATAGACAAAATGCGTACGCATGCTGATAAATGTGTCTTCACCCTTAAGTTTTGTGTAACGAACGAAATTCGTAGAGGGGATAGAATGAGCATTCGCTCGTTTGGTGTAAATCCACCTTAAAAGTAGCCGTACCATAATTTGGTACTTTAGGTTTTACTCGATACGTAAAGCATTCTATCGCGGTCGGACTGAAGGTATTTCTATATTGCTATTCTAACCCCCCACTCTACGAAATTCGATCGTTACACAAAACGTGATTGGTTGATTTCGTAGAACGGGCGATAGAACAGCGAATGCTCTTTTGGTTTGAACGCACCTTCAACATATTGGAGCGAGCGCGATGGCCTGCTTTACGTATCGAGGAACGATATCGATACATACTTGAAAAGTCATGGTACGGCTACGGAGAGGCGACAAGTCGATCGTGGTTTTATTTGTGCGTTTATCACAAATATTTGTTTCTTGGTCATGCATGACACATATCTTCCTTATTCTTAAACATCTCCTAACTTAGTAAGCTGATAGTAGGTAGTTGTCAAAGAATATGTCTACCTTGGCCAGTTAATGTAGTTGGGTAGATACAACTTTGAAAAGGAAGCTAATAGGAGGATCCAGTTAGGTTGGGCAGCGTTTCGGAAGTTGCAACAGATATCCTCGTCGGATATACCTCAGAGCCTAAAGACGAAAGTTTTTGACCAGTGCGTCCTTCCTGTTATGACGTACGGATCCGAGACGTGGACACTGACTGTGGGGCTAATCCACAAGCTTAAAGTCGCGCAACGTGCTATGGAAAGAGCTATGCTTGAGGTCTCTCTAAAGGACAAAATTCGAAACGAAGTGATCTGCCAGAGAACCAAGGTGACCGACATAGCTCTGAAAGTTAGTAGGTTGAAGTAGCAATGGGCTGGCCACATATGTCGCAGAACCGATAACCGCTGGAGCAAGCGTGTTCTGGAGTGGAGACCGCGTCTTGGTAAACGTAGCGTGGGACGCCCTCCGGCCAGATGGCGGGATGATTTGCATAAGGGGGCTGGCAGAAACTGGATGCATAAAGTAGCAGACCGAGCTCTGTGGCGTACCTTGGGGGAGGCCTATGTCCAGCAGTGGACTGCAACGGGCTGATGATGATGATGATGATGAGTAAGCCGATAAGTATTGTTTGTCCCTTTCGGTGTTATGAATATGACTATAAGACCGAAAGGGACAGAGGGAAAGAGGTTTATGTAGAGTAAGATAAGAGGGTACGTATTTTAGTATGTTCCATTTCTATTTATTAGATATGTCGTCGCTCAATCCTAGCGGTTTAGTAACCCACAGGCCACAACACAAGCCTTAATTGAGCTGACCATGGGACTGGATCGATTTGTGTAAAATTTCCCCATGATAATTGATTTGATTGCTTCTTCCTAATAGGCCTTTATGTGCAGCACGATAAGGATCACTAGGTAGTGTTCATTTAACATAGTTGGCGTTTGTACCTGAACCTGAGCATTGACTTCCTTAATTGTTGTGTTTCTGTATGCGTCAACTTCCGTTTCTTGGCATGCTTTGAATCTTGCCAAAAGAATCTCAGGATGTATTTTTAGAATTATATTTTTTGTCCACTCTTCCACGTCATCGCTTACCCCATTGATCGTTGCCCAGGGACGTGCGTTGCGTTTGCGTATGCGTTTTCGTTTTGTTCTAAACGTAACTTTTCGTACAGTCGCCATCAAATATATTGTAGCGTCCGGAGCGTTCTAAAATATCTAAACTCGCCTTTATTGCCATAACGATAGAGGCGTGTTCAGTTTTTTTTTATGGCGACTGTATGCTTAGTAGCAGATCTGCTCCATCACAATTTGACTTCATAAAATAACTGTCAAATTCAAATCTTGAATTGCTTGACGCTAATTTGCTTAAACTTTATTGCACAGTACAAATAGGTACAAATTGCGGACTTAAAGTTATTTCTAGTTCTCTACCAGGCTAAACAGAAAGATCAAGTGGGTGCTTAAAAACCGGCAAAGTGCGAGTTGTTGGACTCCCGCATAAAGGGTTCTGTAATATCTGTCAAATAGCCAATTGAGAGACCACCTACAATCTCTATAGAACAAAATGATTAAACTAATTATATCCCGTCACCTTACCGCCCATAACTCGTAAGGTGAAGGTGGATTTAGACCAAACGAGCGAATGGTCATTCTATCCCCCACTCTACGAAATCAACGAATTTCGACGAATTTTGTGTAACGAACGAATTTCGTAGAGTGGGGGATAGAATGATCATTCTCTCGTTTGGTCTAAATCCACTTTAATTAACGCAGCGTAAGCTGATGTTAAATAACAAGAATACGAGCTGTACAATCAAAAATATGTCAACGATCTTGACCCTTGTGTCTAGGGCATACGTTTTAGATAATGTAGACTTATTATTAAACGCTGCAGCGCTGTCCGGGTATAATCTGTTTCTATCTGAGGTGTCGAACTGGTATCCTGCCATTTCGTTCCAAATGCTGAGAACTCGATTTTGTTCCCACGGGAGTGGCACACGCGCAAACTGTGGGAATATTATTTGCGCATCCAAGCGCATAAATATCCATTAGTGCGGTCCATGTTTCTATGGAGAGACATTCACAATATTCACATACACATATATATATATATCAGCGTATCTCAGTTCACTGCTGGACTGGCGCTCTCCTATATATTGATTTAATCTTATACGATTATCACTCGTGTTTTAACGACAAATTGGCCATAATCGCGTAAACTGACGTCATGTCATTAAGTTCAGAGCTTAATTTAGAAAATATGGGCAAGAATGGTCATTTGTTATACCAATCTTGGGTGGCGGGGATCCCTAGCCTATCAGGATAGAACTTCACTTCAGATAAGTCCGTTTAATCCTGTAATTATCCTGCCATTTCGGGCATGACGTTTTTTATAATGGCAATGCAATTTAATATAATCTAATACATGTGTTCTTACCTTCCTTCCTGCCTAGAAATAGTGGACAAGAAAAACCTACCAAGTACGTATATAACTGAATACTATCCGTCCGCAAATGATTCATTTATATAAGGTAGGCATTAACGTAGACGCGTAAATAGCCGTACTACATATATATACGTTGTATGTAAGTACACGTATATCCGTCTTGGCAGTTTCTATTTATAACCTAAACAGTCCTTTTATAGGTGCAGTAGGTTGCACATGATTGGTTCGATAGTATGTCGCCGCGAGATAAACTATCCATCCCTCTTTTATTCATAATAGTTAGTAAAAGATGGAAAATCTATCTCGCGGCGACATACTGACATACCAATTATGTGATAAGCATACAGGTTATGTATACACGGTGGAATTTAATCGGTGAACAGGAACCCATTTTTCTAATTCAGTAATCGATGGCGGTCACGTTTATGTAGTACTTAAGTGGAACCAAGTTTTTTTTTTAGCATAACAAATTTTTATGTTGAAATTAAACTTTAATTAAAATTTATTGTCACCCTACTAATGATTTAGTCTGAAAAGTTTAATACCTCTTTTCAAACTATCAGCCATGCATCGCTCTTATTTTACATAGGAATAGAGTCTATCGCAAAAATTAAAGCATGTGAGTGGTTATTGCTCATTTATGTTTTAAGTTTCTATGGCTGATAGTTTGAAAAGAGGTACTAAACTTTTCAGACTAAACCATTAGTAGGGTGACAATAAATTTTAATTTCAACATAAAAATTTGTTACGCTAAAAAAAAACTTGGTTCCACTTAAGTACTACATAAACGTGACCGCCATCGATTACTTAACTAGAAAAATGGGTTCCTGTTCACCGATTAAATTCCACCGTGTATAGCAGCAATCGAAATTTGAAAGCGAAACAATGTTATTGTAATTTTCGTTTGTAATTGTCGTTTCGTGTACATTTGAGTACATCGCACCAAACCAAACGATAATACTGTGAAAACAATATACAGACGGATTATATTAAAAGGCCATTTACCATAGTTTTCCTATAAAATTTAGCAAACATGATCATTTCAAATATATTTTGTAAATGTCTACAGTTTTGGATCGAATGTTTAATTCAGGGAAATTACAATATCTGGTTGATGTTAGAAACGATTCCAGTATAGGTTATTAAGTATTCTGTAAATATTTTTAAAAATTGTTTGCAGTATTTGCTATGAAAATTTACCTGGCCCCGTTTTTTGCTTCAATAAACAATCAGATTAATAATAATACGAAGGAACCCTTTCGACATGTTCTGGTGCCTTACTCGTATGGTGTGTAATGTATAAAGCAAATATGAAACATTCGACTTATGATATGAGATTACTTGGCACTTAAAAAATTATAAGTAATATTAATCGACGAACAAATTATTCTTAGTTCTTGTGATTTCGACTTTGGAAATCATCTCTTAACGATTTCCTGACATCAAGCGTAGGTACAAGTCCATCAATATTCATTGCTTCCTGGACACGGACGTACTCCCTATTACTTCATATGTAGCCAGACTTAGCCAGTGAAATCCGCACCATACTTAAAACTACGAGTAACTCATTGTCAGCTCATAACTAACACGATCGATACTTCCTCCATCAGCATTCCAAGTAACCGGTATTAACCAGTACATTCCGGTTTACACCGAAATGGTAATAATCATTTGCTGCGCATTGCATGCATTACGCGGAACACATACTCGTACAATGTCCCGTTGGTAATCGATCTGCTGAACCACGAAGTGTTGCCTCTCTCGCACTTGTCAATTCGTACGTAAGTATGACAGGGAAGCAATACTTCGCTCGGGATTCGCGGTAGGGCCTCCGAACTTCAAAATCCGCAAATTTGGGAGAATAGATATTTCTCTGTCACTCCAATGACGCCTTCGTTGAAGTGATAGAGACAAATACGTACCCGAAATTTACGAAATTTGGTGTTTATGATAGTACGAATATGCCCTACAACCATTATTTCTTGTACGCGATTCAGTTTTGGTTCGGCTTGTCAGTTTGTAGTATTTAACCCCCTCATTCATAAACGTTTACTAACTTAACCGCCGCTAATAATTGTATTTTGCCGTGTGGTGACGGCAGTAAGAATATATTTGTCACCACCCCAACTCCTGCGGGTGTCGTAAGAGTCGACTAAGTTAAGGGATTGAAGTGTCACTGACCATTTTACAAGATTGATGATGGGCAGCAGCGTCATCATAGTGGACAAATTACTGCGATCGTCAATCCGCTTGCCCAGCGTGGCGATTATGGGCTTTTACCTCCTAGTGCGTCTACGAGTATACGCATAGATAGTGGGAGAGGCCTGCGTCCAGTAGTGAACTAACATAGGCTGATGATGAATAATAGTCTGTCCCTTTCGGTCTTAACAATGTGTCCATATGAGCAAAAGGGACAAACAATTATTAGCGGCTTGTTAAGTTAGCAGACGTTTATGAATAAGGGGGTAAGCCATTAATAGGTCATGATAGCCCCCCTGATTATGATGCGAAATATTTACTAGTTAATCTGTTTCCGTTGGCCGTGTGGTGACGGCAGTAAGAATACATTTGTCACCACCCCAACTCCTCCTGCGGGTGTCGTAAGAGTCTACTGAGGGATTGAAGTGTCACGGACCATTTGATAATTAAGATTGATGATGGGCAGCCGCGTCATCATAGTGGACACATTACTACGATCGCCAATCCGCCTGCCCAGCGTGGCGATTATAGGCATTTACCTCTTAATGCGTCTATACGCATGGTTAAAAGGAGAGGCCTACGTCCAGCAGTGGACTATCATAGGCTGATGATGAATCTGTTTCTGGGATAGGTAACATTAATTGTGTGTACAAAGCCAGTATTGTATTCTTAAATACGAGTACTACCGTTTTATTAATTGTAAAATGTATATATTATGTACTAGTAACAGTACTTTAATTACCAGTAGAAAACTAGTCTTGAAAGCTGGTTAGATATTAATACGGGTTTGATCTCATATCGCCTATAAGCCTATAAAGAGACGTCAACTTGGAATAGTACATTACGACACAAGTGCGAAAAACATGAATTTAGAAACGAGTGGCGATGTTTTAAAACACGACCGATAGGGAGTGTTTTAAACCGACACGAGTTACGAATTTCGTTTTTGCACGTGTCTCGTACGAAGTTTTTTAGTACCTACAGATAGCCCACCGAAGTTTTGGACTTGACGTCAAATGACCCATTTCTCGCACTAGAGCCTAAAAAGTAGACCATCTGTACTAAAAAATGTTTTTTCACCTAAGTAGTCTGGTATCATCTTACCAATCAGGTAACTATGGCATAAGTACAAATACCTAGTCGGTCCTTAAGTTCTGTCATAAAGATTGTGTCTTGTAAAACATTGTAAAAAGGACGAATACAAAAAACGTAACCATGTTTTGAAAGCTTATTTTATGGTGATAAAATTGCGTTATAATTGTTTTGAAATGAATATGAATTCACATTATGTGCCATTCCTTTTAAACTTGAGATTCTCGACCGCTTAAGGTGCGGTTAAACTAAAAGAGCATTCGCTGTTCTAGCGCCCGTTCTAAGAAATCGACCAATCACGTTTTGTGTACCGATCGAATTTCGTAGAGTGGGAGGTTAGAACAGCGAATGCTCTTTTAGTTTAACCGCACCTTTACTTATCGCTTATCGTATACGACTGCAGAATGACGTCTTGACTAGACCTTCGGGAGGGCTAACGAGCCTTGCCTCCCTGTCACACTTATATATGAATTCGCAAGTGCAAAAGAAAGGCAATATTGGTTCACGGTAGGGCCATAGTGTGAAAAAACTCTTGGCTTCTCCGAAAAGATGGATACCAAGGTTACTGGCTGGATAACGTGGTTGTTGTCCTATTTGGCGCTCGACGCACTGGCTAGACAAGACTTACACGCAAAATGGCGGACTTCTCAAGCTAAATGGAAAACGCCTACGGCCCGCGGTCCTACCGTGAAAAACGAAATTCGTAAATTTCGACGATTTGTCTCGCTCACTCTAATGACGCCTTGCATGCATTATGCGGAACACATACTCGTACAATGTCCCGTTGGTAATCGATCTGCTGAACCACGGACGATGTGTTGCCTTTCTCGCACTTGTCAATTCGTACGTAAGTTTGACAGGGAGGCAATACTTCGTTCAGGGTTCGAGGTAGGACGTCTGACCGGCGGCCGGACCGCGAACTTCGAAATCCGTAAATTTCGGGGATATATTTCTCTGTCACTCTAATGACACCTTCGTTTGAGTGACAGAGAAAAATCCTCGAAATTTACGAATTGCGAGGCCTGCTTCACAATCAGGGTGTAAGTCTAAAGGTGCATTCAGACCAAACGAGCATTCGCTATTCTAACCCCCTACTCTACGAAATTCGATCGTTACACAAAACGCGATTCGTTGATTTCGTAGAGTGGGTGATAGAATAGCGAATGCTCGTTTGGTCTGAATGCACCTTTATACAGGCGAAGCTCTTAACGAACGGGTGTTCGTTTAGGACATAATAAGAACATTTAGACAACTTTTACTTAAAATTAGAGCAACAAAATTATCCATACAAAATAATTCGGCGCGCAATGTAGAGCAACACACTGAAGTTAAACGCTCGTTGACAGCTAATTTCAAAAGCAGATGTACCTAATAACTGCCATACCGATATTAACATTAATGTTCATACCTAAGTACATTGTTGCTCCGAAAATCATAAAAAAAATGTGTGGTGTCATAATTAAGTGTAACTTAAAAAAACTCGTAATCCATGATTACACTGGTGAATTCCATGTCTGGTTTAATTTATCGCCCATATGAGATTTACACGCGGTGTATAAATAAATTTTTATTTGTCACCACCCCAACTCCTGCGGGTGTCGTAAAAGTCGACTAAGGGATTGAAGTGTCACTGACCATTATTTGATAAAAGATTGATAATGGGCAGCAGCGTCATAATAGTGGACACATTACTGCGATCGCCAATCCGCTTGCCCAGCATGGCGATTATTGGCATTTATCTCCTAATGCATCCATACATAGGTAATAGGAGGTTTAAGTCCAGCAGCCGACTGAAATAGACTGATGATGATTTCATGAATAACGTTCGATGACGTCACATTTCACGTGCCCGCTGCATTTGACTCCTAACTCCCGTGGGGAAATTAGAGCCATCCATATATTTAGATGCGGCAATGTTACTTTGCAGACATCTATCTATCTTTACTATTTCTATGATACGATAATGTTACCTTACTGACTAGGAGAGGATGACTGTATAACATCTCATCACGTGTTTTTTTTAAATTAATTGCTGTAATTTACAAACTTGTAAATACATAAAGGTACATACGAGTATGCTCTTTCATAGATAGATAAAATAAAAGCTTTTTGTCCAAATCCAATAATTATTTGCACTTATTTGACCGTGTGTCTGAAATAAATCTTATTACTAATATTTTGATTTTATCAGTTGAAGCTCTAATATAATAATTAATGTGCAACTAACGGACAGACATTAAAATGTTGTAATTTATTTGCAACACCGCATGTCTGCTTTGAACAAAGGCGTGATAATTATATTTCTTTAATTATACTCGCTTTGTTTTCCAACGTTCATTGTCCCTGTGTTGCGCATACATTTCTTTAATTAATTCTTAATTAGGATATGTATACAAAATTTTGCTTGGATAAGGTGAAACGGCTTTTTTAATGGGGTAAGACAAAAAAATACTTGCAGACGCTGCGCCAGAAAAACGACTTTTTGTATGTATGTATGTATGTATGTTAACTCTTTATTGTACACAAAACAGGTAAAAATACACGTATTAACAGTAAATCAGACAGGTACAAAGGCGAACTTATCCCTGTAAGGAATCTCTTCCAGTTAACCTAATTTGTCTTACCCCAGTTAAAAAACCGTTTCATCTTACCCCACCTTACATTTTTATCGATATTTATATATATTTATTTATTACAACACTAACCTTAATTAAGACAAGACAAAAAGCGTATACGCTGTACCAGAAGGACGACTTTTTGCCTTACCCCATTAAAAAAAAACGTTTCATCTTACCCCACCTTACCTTAAAAATAGACTCAGCGGGATTCGAACCCGGGTCTTCAACAGAGAGACAATATTTCATCATCATCACATCATCAGCCTGTGATAGTCCACTGCTGGACGTAGGCCTCTCCTATTAACTATGCGTATAGACGCATTCGGAGGTAAATGCCCATAATCGCCACGCTGGGCAAGCGAATTGGCGATCGCAGTAATGTGTCCACTATGATGACGCTGCTGCCCATCATCAATCTTTTATCAAATAATGGTCAGTGACACTTCGATCCCTTAGTCGACTCTTACGACACCCGCAGGAGGAGTTGGGGTAGTGACAAATGTATTTATAATGCCGTCACCACACGGCGCGAGACAATATTTATTCTGTACCAATAGGAACACACCATTAAGTATGATGATGATGTCTGCATCTGCCCCGATAACTAATCTAATAGTTATTATTAATAACTCGTGTATTTCTGGTTCACTTGGTGTTATTTTATCCCACACGATACATCAATGTTACGGCCAATTGACGTCATTTTGACGTCATCTTTCAAATTCTTCGTTGGAATGTATTGTTGCTATGTGCAGAGTTCAAATAAATAATTTACTTATATACCTACTACCAATATTCAATTTCAGAACATCACATTATTGTTGTATGAGTATGTTTTGGCTTTTAATTGTATTGATGAACCTTTTTTTTTCAAATTTGTGGTCCCTACGTTTTTTTGGGATTTTGAACTTTTATATGATTTATAAAGTACTCACGATTCTGAGTAGAAATGATATAAAAAAGTGACAAAGAAGGGGGGGGGGAGACTTTGAAAAAAAAAAGCCCCTTATATGGTGAACCTTGGTAAGAATTCAAATAAGTACATGTATACCTATCCTATATTGTTATGTGGTGTGTAATTATAATACCCAAATACTTACATAATTTCTTACATCCGTTACATAATTTAAAGCGAAGTATATTATGTTATAAAGTACGAGTATTATGTTTTTTTATTTGATCAGTCATCTTTAAAATCATGTCTTGACGATTTTGTAAATGTAAAGGCTTTAGTTACATTAATATTTAGAACTGTGCTAATGTACTTAAACCAACGTGCTGTCACCTAGTGACCACTATAGTACAATCATCGAACAATACAATACACACACATTTTACTGAAAGTTATTGATTTATGCACATTTTAAGTAACGTAGCCAAAACTCCTATTACGAAAATGTTTGATAAAAAAGGTGCCTAACACGTTTAATGGATTGATCGTCGTTTTATTGGTGACAATTAGTATTTCTTTGGATACATGCTATGATATTAATTGTTGATATATTCAAATGTTGTTTAGTGTTCACACTATCATAATCATAAACAAAACATCAAAGCTCGATAATGAAAGCCAATATCGAAATACAAGCGGGTTTCAAAGAAAAATAGTTTTTGTCTAGGTTGTAAATATAATCTATTTTTCTGTAAGGGACGGTTGAAACTTTGTAAAGTTTTGTCAAAGCGCGCCAAGCTCGATGTTTGGGCAAGCTGCCGAGCAATAATCGAATCCGTTCTAAATTTAAACTCGCCAATGGGACGCCGTCATTTGTTTTTCGAACGTTGATGTCACGTGTCTGGGGGCTCGCCGGTTCGGAATGTTCTTATTTTAAATTTTATTACTCGATCAACGGTTTCTGGCCAGTGTAAACTGATAGTCAAACGTTTGTTCAAACATTGGGTGACGTTAGAGCGCGTGACTTGTTTGATCAAATATGTGACGTGTGATTTTTCACATCTATAATTTACACTCATAGTTTGAAGAGCCAAAAACTATTATGCGTAGCTGCTGTCAATTAATCCTTACTGCTTATTTATGGATGCAATAATATCTCTACAACATATAATTATAGGAATTTTATGAGCTTGTTTTCGACCTTGTCTTTATTAAAATACTTTTCCACTTTAGATTGAAAACAAATTTATAATTGACACAAAAAGTGCGTCTACATAAATCAATGAAAATATTTATCTATAGTAATAATTGTATAATTGTAGTATATAAAATGTACCCATATTTGTGTACCGTAATATTTTATTACCTTATGATATGCACGATATTGTCAATACATAATGTATTATTGTTGTGTCAATACACATAGCGCATCATACAAAAAATTGGACCTACCCTATAACAGTCAGCGGATATCGCATATGACTAGAACATATTAAGACCCGTTATTGAAATTAACAATCACAACACTAATGTATCATCTTCAACACTCCCTTTTAATTTTACAGATTGGGTTTTGATATACACGGTGTTTCACTTAACACCAAAAACCAGAAAACCGTTTGTTCAGAATCGGGAGTAGAATCGATTAAACTATATCTTGATAATTGGGTAATATTTTTTTTTTTTTTTGTATTTTTAGTTATTTTTTACGTGCCCAGTCTACACATTCGTAATACAACATTGTGCATATCGCATTGCTGAAGGTTGTATACCTTTTTCAGTATTTAGGGGTATTTTGGTAATAATGGCTGGTTACCTGGACGATAATTTTTTTCGCTACGAGTTTGACGTTGCTTGTCAATTTAATTTGTATGTTCATTCCGTCGATATTTCTAATTATCATGTCGTTTAGATTCACGAAAGTTCAATACTGTGAAATGGTAAGAACGCTAGCACGCTGCAATGACAATGTCAATTTAGAGGAATTATCACGAGGAGTTTGGTGTAGCCGTGTCGAATGCCACCATGGCCGCAGCTACTCAACGACTTCGGGACTACGGTTTTTTTTTCGACCACCAATGGCCAGAGAAAGGCATGATGAAAATGAACCCTGATTTCGAGGAGGCCGTCTTAGAGTATTTTCGCGTTAATCCGACGGCTAGCACACGTACGACAAGCTGGTCGTCGGTTAACTGTGATCATAAGAATATTTGGAGAATTTTAAGCGACGACCAGCAACACCCTTTACACTATCGTCTGTGTCAGGAGCTCAACCCCCTAGATTATGTGGCCCGCCCGTGAACATCTGCGAAAACCGTAACTTGTAAATAAAATTGTAAATAAGTTTTTTTATAATTTTTATGTACATACATAATTGGTCATTACTTATGTAAATATCTATGAATTGAAAGAGTTTTTTTTTTATTTTCTTGCGTAATATAGTTTTATACTTTAACATTTCTGAGAGAGCATTCGGTCGTTCGTGTGGTATAAAATACCTACGTATAAAAACGAACAATCCCGTATAATTAAAAGAGACATGGCGATACTCGCATGGCGGTGTTGGTTCGCTGCTGCAATAGTTCATTGTTGACTCGCTTGCGGTGAGGCTAAGTGCCTGAAGAGCTCGTTCCCATATGTCGACTGTCGGGCCGATTTTCAATCGTGTGTCGGCGTTACTGTTCTCATTATGTACGAGTAGGTTGTCGGGCCGATTTTTAATCGGGTGTCGGCGTACTGTTCAATCAGTGGCAGCGACGCGCGGGCGGCTGAGGGGGTGCGGCGCGGGCGGAGTCGGCCCGACACCCGACAAAATGTGAACATCGCCATTCACTAGTACGCGAGCGAGATCCGACACGATTTTTTATCGGTCTGGGAGGGCTGGCAAAACGGACTACATGCTATGAACTAACGGCTATAAACACGAACAAAAGATACACACTCTCGTGTAAAAAAAAGAGACCCGGCCCTCCAGCCCTTCACAACATTGGCCGAATATAGGAGATCATATGGACGCAGCTATACAAGTTCTAAAGTTGCGTCCCGTACGATCGCCTATGTTCGGCAACTGTGGAGAAGGGCCTTTAGACTTCACTTTCTTTCCGCCCGTCTGTTTGTCCGCTGGTCTGTAACCAGGTTGTTATTTTATGAGCTGTGATAGCTAAACAGTCGATTTTTTACAGATATAATGTTAATATATTCCTGTTGCCACAGATACACCACACACCACCATACAACACCATTAGGGAATACTTCGCACTTTGTGTAGGAGGCACTCCAGTTGGCGTATTGCATTATGACTCTCGCTTCCACCTGTATTAGGTACTAATGGGAGCAAGAGGCAAAACGCAAATACATGTGAAGTATCAGCATAAGCAAGCAGTCATAACGGATAGTATCATAATCAGGGTCCGGTTTTATACAGATACAATTTACAAGCGGCAGTCTCTTTCTAACTTACTTTGCTAAAAAGAGACTGCTGCTGGTGGTAAGGTAAAAAGAGATAGAAATATTCCCAAATGTCATGCATGACTAAAAAGACTCTTTTTCCATACCTACATTTGATAATAACAAGTCTTTTTAATTCTTAAGTTTTATAAACTTTTTGTTAGAAGATATTATGTCTTTTTAATTCTTAGGAGCGACATGTCAACTGACAGTTTTCAAATAAACCCAGTGACATCACAGGTAATTCAGAAATAGAAAACGTACGTACATCTCTTTTTGACACCGAATTTAATTGGCAAGCAAGATAAGGATAGTTGTATAATAAATGTTGTACTACATCTATGCTTTAGTCCTTAATCCTTGGTGCAACTGGCCTAATTTGAAAACGCTCGAGTGTCATAAGAAATCGAACTTGTGCCTAATTACAACCTTGTCATTTTGAATGTTGGGTTAAGTTTGCTTAGCTGTCCCATTTGAAGTTTACTGTGACAAAGCTTTAAAGTGGTTTACAGCGACATAGCTGTCTATTGGTAAACCTTATGTCGTTGCAATAATGTACACAAATAAATAGTTTCAAGGTTTATGATGGTAGCTAGCAATTGTTTTATTGAGTGTAGAGTTAAAAGTCGAGTAGAGCTATACAGAATATCAAAAATCCATTAAAAAAATAAATAAACAACAGATTAAAAAATGAATACTATACATAAGTTAAAAAAAATAAAAATCAGTTGGGGTGTCTGAGGTTTTGAGTGTTACCAGAAACACGGTGTAGGTATATTGCACAAAATAATGCAAATTTTCGGTCATCTGTCTTTATCACTCTATTGATGTCTTCCCTTGGAGCGACAGAAACTGCATGATGCTCGAAATTTACGAACTAAGAGGTAGAAACAGAAGGCCATGAACCACGGATATGGCCTGTCACACTTACGTTAGAATTCACAAGAGCGAGTGAGAGGCAAAGGCAACGCTTCTTTTGTTCGCGGTAGGCTCTTTTGATTTTACTTAAAGGTGCGTTTAAACCAAAAGAGCATTCGCTGTTCTAGCGCCCGTTCTACGAAATCAACCAATCACGTTTTGTGTACCGATCGAATTTCGTAGTGGGAGGTTAGAACAGCGAATGCTCTTTTAGTTTGAACGCACCTTAACACAGTTGCGACTCACATCTTAAGAATTCACGTCGCCAGCCATTTCGCAAGCCGTAAAGTTGCGAAACGGTCTCAGATAAAAGAGCGTCATCCAGCGATGCGCAGTTAATGTCACAAGGGAGTAATAAGAACGATTGCGGTGAGGACAATTGTTTGCGATGATGACATGCGACGCTGGAGTTAATACTCTTGCGGAAGTCAGTACAGTCTCTATTATGTTTTTTTTTTATGTGACGAATGTAGACAACTGAGCTCTCAGCCCACCTGATGAAAAGCAGGAACTGAGGCCCAAGGACATAGTGACCAAAAAATCGCCTATGCGCTGCCTACCCTGAGGACTTAGATGGATTGCTCTATCTATGTCAGTAATTACACGGGCTATCTTACCCCTAAACCGGAACACTGTACTAAGACGGTGGTAGCTATCCGGGCGGACCCTGCACGTGGTCCTACCGCCAGCAAAATATCTTATATATCTTTATATAAATTTAGTACGTGATGTGACAGACAGGGCGATAAATGGCGCTACCTTTTGGGCCCACACGGTCTGAAGCCATCGACACGAGAAGAAGAAGTGCTTAATTGTCGTTGCAAACCTGACTGAGAGATTTTAATTGAGGGGTTTTCATTTCAAGCAAATTGGGTGTCCCTAAAAGTGAAAAAGCTCCAAGACGTCAATTTCAATTTAAGCTCAAGAAGAGTCAAGTAGAGCATTGTCTTTTACACCGCTGATGACAAAGTTTCCGAGTGTCCTAGGGTTTCACTTGATTGACTGACTGTACGCTTCAAGTTCAAAGTACCTACCCAGTAAGATCTTCAGACCCTTAAGCAGGCACAGGGAATATATTTACCACATGCGGCACTTGAAACTGTTATTCTGTTTAAGTAAGACTGACATTTGATTGTAATTGATCTGTCAGCCCGTCAGTCGGGCATATCCCGGACATCAGCCTGTGCGAGATTAGAATGGCTCTTGAACAGCTCAAAAATAACAAGGCGCCTGGGGAGGACGGAATTACAGCTGAGCTTCTGAAGGCGGGTGGTAAACCGATCCTTACGGCCCTTCAGAAGTTGTTCAATTCCGTCTTTCTGGAAGGGAGAACGCCAAAGGCATGGAACAGAGGTGTGGTGGTACTGTTCTTCAAAAAAGGTGACAACGCTTTATTGAAGAACTACCGACCCATCTCACTTCTGAGCCATGTCTATAAGCTGTTTTCAAGAGTCATTACGAATCGTCTTGCACGCAGGCTTGATGACTTCCAGCCTCCCGAACAAGCCGGTTTCCGAAGAGGCTTTAGTACCGTAGACCACATCCATACGCTTCGCCAGGTTATACAGAAGACCGAAGAATATAACCTGCCCCTCTGTTTAGCGTTTGTGGACTACGAGAAAGCCTTCGATTCGATCGAAACATGGGCAGTACTACAGTCTCTCCAACGGTGCCAAGTCGACTACCGCTATATCGAGGTGTTGAAGTGTTTATACGAGAGCGCCACAATGTCAGTCCGACTCCAAGACCAGAGCTCGAAACCTATTCTGCTGCAGCGGGGAGTTAGGCAAGGAGATGTCATCTCCCCTAAGCTGTTTACCGCTGCACTGGAGGATGTCTTTAAGACTCTGGACTGGAGAAGGCTGGGTATCAACATAAACGGCGAGTACCTCACTCACCTTCGATTCGCTGACGATATAGTAGTCTTGGCTGAGACCTTGGAGGACTTAAGTACTATGCTCGTTGACCTCAGTAAAGCCTCCGAGCGAGTTGGTCTTAGGATGAACATGGATAAGACGAAAATCATGTCGAATTCCCATGTAGCACCAACTCCCGTAATAATCGGAGACTTTACACTCGAAGTTGTAGACGAATATATATACCTAGGGCAAACTATTCAGTTAGGTAGGTCCAACTTCGAGAAAGAGGTCAATCGTCGAATCCGACTCGGTTGGGCAGCGTTCGGGAAGCTACGACACATATTTTCGTCCAATATTCCGCAGTGTTTGAAGACGAAAGTCTTTAATCAGTGTGTGTTGCCAGTGATGACATACGGTACTGAAACGTGGCCGCTTACAATGGGCCTCATAAGAAAGCTCAAAGTCGCCCAAAGGGCAATGGAGAGGGCTATGCTAGGAGTCTCTCTGCGTGATCGGATTAAAAATGAGACCATCCGCAGCAGAACCAAAGTAACCGAAATAGCTCTCCGAATCGCTAAACTGAAGTGGCAGTGGGCGGGGCACATTGCGCGTAGAACCGATGGCCGTTGGGGCGGGAAGGTTCGTGAGTGGCGGCCACGTACCGGAAGGCGTAGCGTGGGTAGGCCCCCCACAAGGTGGACCGATGACCTGGTGAAGGTCGCAGGAGTCCGCTGGATGCGGGTGGCGCAGGACCGGTCATTGTGGCAATCTTTGGGGGAGGCCTATGTTCAGCAGTGGACGTCTTTCGGCTGATATGATGATGATGATGATGATGATCTGTCAGCCTGCTTAAGGGATAACAACGGCGACTTGACTCTATGCCAAATATTGAAATTTAAACCCTATGTCATATGCGGCCTTAGCACATCTTGTGTTTGACAGCAACTCGCAGCTAGCCATCACTATTCGATTGTACTGATTAAAAAGAAACATGTGACTGCTGTCAAACACAAGATATGCTAGACCCGCTTTTCTAGGTTTAATTAAGTGATTTCTAGTGGCTAGTGGTTAAGTTGTTAAAATGTGCAAAAACCTTTACATGCTCCTCACCAGCCTTTCAACCTGTTTCCAATGTATCACTTCACAATGACACTTCCCTGTCAGTGAAAGCAATTCCTCATTTACTTATTACGAAACCGTGAAATGTGACATCTCTATATCATTTCCTAATCAGGTGACAACGTAGAAAGCGAATACAGGCAGCATTGTTGAAATGCATTGTCGTGTCATGTCATGTCAAATCTGCTCGTGTATCAAATTGTTTCATAGAGGAATATAATTATGTGTACTATACATAAGTACATACATAAGTCATCACCATCAGCCTATCTCAGTCCACTCCTTGATTTAAGCAATTATATTGTATATAAATACAACTATATCGTCGCTTTATTAGTACTCACGTCAGAAGCATTACTTGAGCTAAACGTAAATGAAAAAAATAAATGTCATGGCAGAAGTCTACACAAATCGACCTAGTCCCAGGTCGATTTGTGTAGACTTGTCCCATGACATTTATTTTTAATATTATTGTTCACTGTCGGCCTCAGCTAACACTTTCTGACAGATATATTTTATTCGGGGAAAGTAAAACAGACCCGGCTTGATAGTAAGTGCATTTTTATAAACATGGCTTATTTCTTGTTTATAGTTCTCGTAAATCCTGGCTTACTTACTCAAGCACAAATTAGCCACAGTTGCATTTTTATATCGCGGACTAGTAAGGCTATAAGGCTTGTTTTGTTTGTGTTTGTTTCATAGTTATGGACTCGTCTTGGTAACAAGAAGCTCTCCCGTAACACCCTCTTAATAGCGCATCATCATCACTAAATAAGAGACTGATCTCTTGTCAATGAGGGTTTTTGCTACTTTTTCTACCACTATGGGGCGGTGAGATGGCAGCATTATGGCGTAAGGTCCAACGAACTGTCATAATAAATACGCATATTTAATTTTCTATATATTTTTAGGTTTAAATATTCTTAAAATCATTACTTTAGGAATCTTGTTATCTGAAATAAATAAAAAAAATAGTTTCAAGTGAATTCCTATGAAATGAACCAAGTTCTAGTAATTTTCTTTAGTACCATTGACTTTGGGCTCCTGTATTAGAGCTCAACCCTCAGTTTGGTGTCCATTTACTAGTCGTAATCCATTACAATATTAATAAACTTCCAAATACAATAGAATTTCGATATGTTGTGTTCAGTACTTATGAACAGTATGAATCTCACAATTGCTTGGACTCTCATACCTACTCATGCGTAGGTAGCGCTGCCTAGTGGCAGAAAAAATATTGAAAACCCTTATTCGATTCCAAGATTTTTTGAGTACCTAGCTCGCTTAGGTGCTTATAACGATGGAAAGGTGAATAAGAGCAAATATACAGGGTGTAAGTCTAATACGGGCGAAGCTCTTAACGGGTGTTAGTTTACGACACAATAAGTACATTCAAATAACTTTTACTTAAAATTAGAGCAACAAATTTTTCCATACAAAATAATTCGGCGCGCAATGTAGAGCAACATACGCGAGTTAAAGACTCGATGACAGCTAATTTCAAAAGCAGATGACATAACTGCCATATCAACAATAACAAATGTTCGTACCTACATTGCTGCTCCGATAATCTTACAAAAATTCTGCGGGGTCATAATTGAGAGTAACTTTTAAAAAACCTTGTAATCCATGATTACACTAATGAATCCTATGCCTGGTTTAATTGATCGCCCGTATTAGACTTACACATTGTATATTTGACTTCAGCGATGAACTGTACAATTCTGTCTTCCCAAATAAATCCCATCTAATTCTTTTCTCAAAATCTTGCTACAAAACCATTAAATCCCATCTGGCGTGCCACGATAAAACGAACCCAATCTTCTGTTTCATTAAGCCGAAATTGCCATTCGATCCCCGGCTGAGCTGAGCCCGTATATTGAATCAGGTGTAATCAACCGAACAAATGAAGCCTACGGTCTGCGGAATACTGATAAGCCTAGCTGTTCACTAAATGTATTGTAAAGGATAGAAACCGGTTTGAAACCGGAACCGAAAGGACTTTTTACCTAATTTTGAAAACATTACCGGTTTACCTAATGTATACTCGAAAAACAAAAGAAGCAGTTTTGTGCGTGTCATTTTACATAAAAACTCAACCTGCCCAAAGGAAACGATGAACCCATTCCTAGACGCATTGTAGCTATTCGTAGATTCAATGATAATCAATTAATTATGTACGATTTTAATTGATATCCAAAATGCCGCCTGCCTGTAGTTTCCTGACGACAATCCTGCTTTCTCCTAAAATACTTGTCTCTAAAAACCTACGCTACAAAACCTTTAATTCCCACCTGTGCATGCCATGATAAAAAGAAAAACAATCTTCTGTTACATTACGAGCCCCGATGCAGTGGAGTTCGTCTAGTTCGAAACAATTTTTACAAATTTTTGAATATTTTAAAAATGATCACATTATGCTAATGATAAATTGTATGAACGTTAGTCATGGTTAATGTACTACATTTCAAGAGACACAACAATCTGAAGTACGCTTTTGTTGTTTAATAAATCGATTTTAACAAACCAGTGTCTAAATTATATTTTCGTTCACCACCGTAATTCCGCGCTTATAAGCTTGACGCAAAATTCGCAGTGCATCAGGTGTACCATGTCGTCTTTAATATTAATGGCGTTCTTTACATTCATTGATTATTTACAAAATTAAAAATTGTGGAAAAAATTTAAAAAAATACCTCTCGTAAAATAGTTTTTTTTTTAAATTCTGATTTATTAAATCCAAATATTTTATATTCGAAGAAACTACTTTAGTACTACTATTGAATAGTGAAGGTTTTGCCTCTAAACCTTTTCCTGATGAACGGGATAATCTCGAAAAACTGTCTAACTGGACGAGAACATATGCATCGGGGCTCGTAAACCCAAATTGCAAAGTGCGTATATTCAGGTGTAATCAAGCAAAGAGATGAAGCCTGCGGTTTGCGGAATACGGATAAGCCTATGTGTTCACAAAAGGCATTGTAAAGGATGGAAAACGGTTTTAACAAGAACCGAAAAATCCGATTCCATCGATTTTTCTAAATAAATATTAGAATTTCGAAATAGCCAGCTGCGGTTAAATTAAATCTGTTATTATTGGCATTCAGTTTTTTTCTACGTATCATTGTAGTAGCTTATTTATGGGTTTTGCCGTAATCCGCTTGCTTGATGAGTTAATTCTGGTTTCAGATAAGATAAGATAAGGTAACCTATTTCTGTTATTGTACGGATGTTGCTTTGCCAATCGGTCATGTGTCAGGGTCAGGATACCATAATTTTCTTTCTGTTTGCTCCAATTTCATGATCAACAAAATTTCCACATTTTTATGACTTTATTATAAATTATCGGTTTAATTATTTTCTATTTAATTATCTAACGTTAATGATGGAAACCGGTTAAATGAGCATCCTAGTAGATACAGAATTGAATGATGATGATGATGATGATGATGATGAGTTACTTTTATTACAAGATCATTAAAATTCCAAATAATGTTTTTTTTCTTTTCATTATATTTTAGAATTCATTTGGTCCTTCGTTTTGTGACAAGTGTAAACATTAATGTAACCGGATCAAAGTTACATGAAGGGTCCACGGAAAGAACATGTCTAGTCAATTCAAATTACAGAAGGAAAAAGCATGTTTGTTAACAGAATAAGGTGTGAATTTGCCCTGATTTTTTTAGGTACTGTTAGCTACGCGGATGAGCGGGGTGGACAGAGGGGTAGGGGGAGGAAGCCCCCCGCGGGCAGATCTCATTGCGCGCCATACCGACAGCACGTTATTTTCGCTCCTGTTTTCTAATTATATTTTATTTTGTTTTTTGGCTCTGTTATAGCCCAGTTTGCCTTAATAAACTAATTTTTGAAAGTGTTAGTGCTGACCATTTATTTGTGGGACCCCAAAATACCCTACAAAGTGGTCCTTCGAACCGGATCGCTTATGTACAGGACACCAGCAAGAATGGTCAACACGCGTAGCACAACTAGACGGGAAGGACAGAAAAAACGGGAAGGCGAACAGACGGAGGAAGCCACTAGTCACAGCAAACAGCAGCAGCTACACAATTTAGAAACGCCTGCAAAATTAAAACAAAAGATCGACCGTACAATTTTATTAGGTGAGGGCAGGGATCGGATAACGTTTTTTGCTCCATACAAAAGAACGGTTCGAATTCCGTTCTTTTTCGTTCTTCGGCTTATAATTTTTTTGTTAAAGGAGTAATTGAAAAATATGATGTTAATAATTACATAAAATCTTGAATACTACATAAAGAGCGTAAAACATTTTAAAATATTGAGCTATTTCGAGGTTTTTCTAAAAAACCGGTTCCGATCCCTGGGTGAGGGTAGTGTGGTAAAATCGGAAGACCCACCAAAAGATGAACCGCAACCGCATTCCTCTTGTAAAACCAAATCTAAAAAGTCATCGGCATCTTCGATAGTGGCCCGTCGTAAACAGCTGGAGCTGGACGCAGCAGAGGCGAAGGCTCGCATTCAAATGGAATTAATCGAGAAACGGTTACAGGCAGATATCGCAAAACTTGAGGACGAGAAAAGTGTACAATCGGAATCGGATGAAGAATCCACACACAGAAGTGATGTCGCGAGGTGGGTTGAACGTAGCCAACAGGAATTGGAGTCACAGCTTGCTCCCGACCATGGACAAAACATGGGCTCGCTGTACCCGCCGGCCCCAGTCGCCGCCGGCACCGAAGGTCCGATTCAACAGCTGGCTAATGTGCTAAAGGATCTAATCACCACCTCAACGAACAGCGCTCATAATACCAACCTGCTTAGCCGAATCAGCACGCCACGAGATCTACCATTATTTTACGGCGAGCCCATGGAGTGGCTACAGTTTAAACAAGCCTACGAAGAATCTACTAGAGTGTGCAATTTCAGTGAAATGGAAAATATGTGGATGCTGAGAAAGTGTCTTCGTGGCCCAGCTAAAGATTCAGTCGCAGCTCTGCTGATCAGTGGAACAACACCTGGAACGGTCATGGCGGCATTGGAGCTACAATATGGAAATCCCGACGTAATATTGAATCGAATATCATTGGAAATTAAAAAACTCAACCCTTTACCGCTGGAATACCATAAAGAAATTGTGACATTTGCTACAAAAATACAAAACTACGTTGCAGCTATCCGAGCACTCCACCGCGAAGAATACCTACATGGAATGAATATCGTCTCCTTAGTGCTCGCGAAACTACCTACTGTGATGTTATCTAAATGGGCCGATTACAGTTATCCACAGATACAAAGGCGAACTAAACCTAAAATGGATATACTCGCTAACTTTCTACACGAAGAAGCTGTGAAAATATCAACGTGTAGTGCTTCACTTATTCCAGTGCGCGATATTAAACGCAAAAATCACGAACAAAATGTAAAACAATCGGAAACTATTTTATTACAAAGTGACAATAGTTATTACAAGTGCCGGTTTTGTCGATTATCAAAACATGAACTAACTGAATGTAAAAAGTTCAAAAAAGCGCTTCGTAAGGACCGTTGGCAGCACGTCAGAAAGTTCGGTATTTGTTATAAGTGTATAATATCTCAACACGACCGCCAGACGTGCCCCGCCGCCGCGTGTGACGTAGACGGCTGCAGTGAGCCCCATCACCGGCTCCTGCATTACGTTACGGCTCAAAGTTCGCGTCAAGATAGTACGAATCAAACAGTGCAACTTGTGGACGAACCCGATTGTGATACTCAGACTGAAAATAGTTATAACCATACGGAAGTAATAGATAATCAGACTGAAACCAGTGAAAATAGTGAAACCATTATGAACATAAACATTAAGGGCTACAAAGTGTTACTAAAAGTCGTTCCTATACGCATTCACGGACCTAATGGTATAATTAACACTACAGCGTTGCTCGACGATGGCTCGTCCGTTACTCTAATTAGTGGATCTTTAGCCGAGCGGGTGGGGGTGCGCGGGCGGCGCGAGTGTTTACGAATGCAAGGCGCTTGGATTAATAGCGAACTGGTTTGTCAAGCACAGCTGGTCGATGTATCGTTTGAAAATAGAGACGGCAAGATGTTTACGATATCAGCCCGTAGTACGCATGACTTGAACTTACCTGCACAAAATATTGGATTAGTGAAGTGTGAAAACTATAAACATCTGGATAAAATAAAGGAACGTTTTTGTCATAAAACATTAAAACCAGAAATACTTATTGGACAAGACTATTACCATCTAATGGTACCTCTGGAAGTAGTTGCGGGTCAGCCGCATGAACCGTACGCCACTCGTACCCCTCTAGGGTGGTGCCTGCATGGAAGGACGCCCTTGCGCATGACGTCATCTAGGGATGTGCTATTCTCGTCATTACATATTTTTCATAATGAAGAGGGCGACGTCGCATTGGAAAATAACAAACTTTTACAAGCACTTAATGAAGATATGCGTCTATTCTTCTCTATCGACGCCATCATGGGGGTGACAGCTAAACCGCGACAGAATTCGGAGGATGTACGGGCCCAGGACTACCTGGAAAAAACGGCCGAAATTATAGATGGCAAGTGGCAAGTAGGCTTACCTTGGAAAAACGAAGATTGTGTTATGGTGAACTCCTTACCTAACGCCATGTCCAGACTAAAGAGTGTCGAGCTGAAAATGAAGAAAAATGAAGAATATGCACGACGATACAGAGAACGCATACGACATTTATTTGAGAATAATTACGCAGAAAAACTGAATGACTCAAGCATTACCCCCAAAACCTGGTGGTTACCACATTTTGGAGTAGATAATCCCAATAAAAAAAAGCTCCGTTTAGTTTACGACGCTGCTGCAAAAACTAAAGGCATGTCATTAAACAGTTATCTACTGAAGGGCCCTGATCTGCTCGTGTCACTTATTGGAATAATGTTTCGTTTTCGAGAACACCGAGTGGCGGTCACAGGCGATATAAAGGACATGTTTCTCAGGGTTAAGATTAAACCCGAGGACCGACACGCCCTACGTTTTTTGTATCGTGACAGGCCTGATGAGCCTGTTAGTGCTTACGTAATGACATCGCTTATATTCGGAGCTAACTGTTCGCCATTCATCGCGCAGTTTGTAAAGAACAAGAATGCTAAACGTTTTGAAACAACAATGCCTGCCGCTACAAGCGCTATATATTCTCAACACTACATGGACGACTACATAGATAGCCTACCTAACGAAGAAAATGCTAAAACACTGATCCATGACGTCACCTATATACATAAACAAGGGAATTTCGAAATTCGCAACTGGAACAGCAACTGCAAAGAAGTTTTAAATGACATTCCAAAAGAGACCCTCGGCGACAACGCTGTAAGGTTCAAAGCTGGACAACAGTATCACGGAGGCGAGCGGACGCTTGGATTGTTGTGGCAGCCCGACTTAGACACACTCGGGTTCGATATCTCGTTGAAGAAGATACCGGCCAATATAATTAATGGAAAGCAAAGACCCACTAAGCGAGACATTTTACGAGTGGTAATGTCGATTTTCGACGTTTATGGATTTTTGTCACCATTTACCATTAACGGAAAATTAATAATGCAAGAGACATGGAGGCTGAAGCTAAGTTGGGACGATTCTATACCCGATAATTTATATACTAAGTGGTCGAAATGGATTGAACAATTAAAATCTATGAATGAGATTCGGATGCCGAGATACTACTATGACGCCGCTGCAAGTGTGAGCGAGATGCGCGCGCGCACCGCGAGGGTGAGTGAGACGGGAGCGCCTATTGTCAATGCGCCCGAGCTCACGCGGCCTGCGCCAGAACCTGTTTATTCAAACTTACAATTACATATTTTCTGCGACGCATCTACGAAGATAATTTGCGCAGTCGCCTATTGGAGATGGGATAATAATAATACCGTATACCAAGCATTTATAGCAAGCAAATGTCGTGTTGCTACACTCAAAGTTACTTCGATTCCCCGTATGGAGCTCCAAGCAGCTGTTCTCGCCGCGCGTTTAGCTGAAACAATAACAAATGGACATAGAATTAAACCGACGCGCCGAACGTTTTGGAGTGACTCATCGACGGTGCTGCATTGGGTCAAAAATGACGCGCGAAATTATAAAACTTATGTCGCGCACCGCCTGGGTGAGATTGACGACTACACGCAAAAAAATGAATGGCGATTCATACCAACAAAACTGAATGTCGCGGACTTAGCTACGAGGGAGTCGTATGAATGTACTACGTTACCTCAGGGCTGGACCAGAGGGCCTGCTTTTCTGCAAAAATGTGAAGACGAGTGGCCCCAGGATATATCATACAGCGATATTAATAAAGAACATTTGGAATGTGTAACTAATATTCAGACGCACACATACCTACCTATACCGGAACCGGAGAGATTTTCTTCTTGGTTACGACTGCTTGGAGCTACACGTACGGTACTTAAGTTTATAAACAGATGTAGACTTACCGATGAAGATGACAGCGCCACGATGGCAAGGGCGGAAGTACTACTTCTGAAGTATTCACAGAGCACGTCGTTTCCTGAAGAAATACGTAACCTGAAAAATAGAAAATCAATACCTACCACAAGTCGAATACTTACCCTATCACCTTACCTGGATGAACACGAGGTCCTCCGTCTCGGCGGGCGAATTGATGCCGTTGATGACGTCACACCTGAAAGTAAAAGACCTATAATACTGGACGGGCGAGATTACATAACACGATTGTTAGTGAAATATTACCATACTCTCGCGGCTCACGGTAACCAGGAAACAGTGGTAAATAACCTAAAGCAGAAATATTGCATATTAAGAATTAGACCGACAGTGAAGACGGTAACTTCGAAATGCATGTTTTGCCGCATTCGAAAGTGTAAACAAGAAATCCCAAGAATGGGGGACTTACCTCGGGCTCGAGTAGCACATCACCAGCGGCCGTTTTCCTTTTGTGGTGTCGATCTGTTTGGGCCTATGGAGGTTACGGTCGGTCGAAGACGAGAAAAAAGATACGGTGCTTTATTTACATGCTTGACAATAAGGGCAATTCACATCGAAGTTGTCACTACGATAACCTCAGACTCCTTCATAATGGCCCTCCGAAGAATGTCCGCACGCAGGGGATGGCCCCAACATCTATTTTCCGACAATGCTACCAATTTTAGAGGAGCTGACACAGAATTGAAGCGTTCAATTCAGGAGCTGGATGAAGAATACCTGAAAAATGAAAGCATGAAGCATGGCACAAGATGGACTTTCATACCCCCCGCGAGCCCACACTAGGGTGGAGCATGGGAGAGGTTAATTCGGAGCGTTAAAAATAGCCTGAAGGTGATCCTGAAAGAGCGAGCCCCTCGAGATGAAACACTAAATACCTTACTCGCTGAAGTCGAAAACATAGTGAACAGTCGACCTTTGGCACACGTTTCCGTGGAACCAGGCAGCACTGAGACACTGACGCCAAATCATTTCTTGCTCGGTTCGTCTTCAAATCTACCTACACTCGGTGCATTCAATGATGACGAGTTTTACCTCCGTAAGCAATGGAGAATCGCCCAGCGACTGGCGGACTTATACTGGAAGAGGTGGTTAAAAGAAGTCCTACCTGATTTACTGCCTCGTAGAAAATGGAACCAGGAACAGAGACCCTTGCAAGTGGGAGATCTCGTTTTACTAGTCGATCCAAATAGCCCACGAAATACCTGGCCACGAGGTATAATAGAAGAGGTGATGCCCGGTAGAGATGGTCGAGTGAGAATGGTAAAAATCAAAACCCAGACTGGTTTGCTGGTGAGGTCAGCGGCACGCGTTGCTCGCATACCCATGGCTGATGAGTGCTGCTAGGCAGCACTGGGGTGGAGGATGTTAGCTACGCGGATGAGCGGGGTGGACAGAGGGGTAGGGGGAGGAAGCCCCCCGCGGGCAGATCTCATTGCGCGCCATACCGACAGCACGTTATTTTCGCTCCTGTTTTCTAATTATATTTTATTTTGTTTTTTGGCTCTGTAATAGCCCAGTTTACCTTAATAAACTAATTTTTGAAAGTGTTAGTGCTGACCATTTATTTGTGGGACCCCAAAATACCCTACAGGTACTGGACATGTTTTTTCCGTGTACCCTTCACATAGCCAAACTTTTTCCAAGTTCTAACAAGGTGTGTGGAGAAATACTGATAGTAAGAATCCTACATTAAAAAAAAAGGTTGTCATAAAATTGCGGTAAGCACTTTACTCTCTTACTAAATATGTGTTTACTGTGGTCGTAAATGTTGGTAGGATCTTCGCAACTTCATCCCTACGTATTTCGTTTGTTTATACATACATACTGCTGTTTGGTATATGCATGTACCACACTGTGTCTAAATTAGAAGGCCCATATGAAACATAGTGCGAGAATTGGTACATTTTTTGTCAGGTCGATAACTTCGGAGGACCACCTGTACTGTCAAAGACAAAATAAGGTGTGCACAAAAATGTTCAAAAATATATCCCAGTGCGCTCTAATTTTGTGTAATAAGAACGTCGTGACATATTTATGAGCGGATTCTTTCGCTTATTTTTGCACTTGACTGGGTTGGGGTATAGCAAAGGGGGACGGAAATTTTTGATGGAGGTGGTGTCATTATGACACGTATTTTTTATGATGGTATTGTACAGGGTTGGGCTGATTAACTGTCCTATTGAAAAACATTAGTTTATCTATTGAAATATAACTGCTTTTCATACCCTGTATGTCATTTTAAATCGTCGATTTAATCAGCTTCATGGATTCTGAAACTCATTTTCATAACATTTAGTTATATATATTTTTAAG
This sequence comes from Thaumatotibia leucotreta, assembly GCA_025490895.1. Taxonomy (NCBI): domain Eukaryota; kingdom Metazoa; phylum Arthropoda; class Insecta; order Lepidoptera; family Tortricidae; genus Thaumatotibia; species Thaumatotibia leucotreta. The sequence goes on along the minus strand of JALPQI010002772.1, from coordinate 24,533 downwards.
AACAAATGTAAAAAGCGGTGTTGTTGGATAATGGTGCAGCGAGCATTACAAATCGGGCGAGATTATCAACTGACCATAAAAGTAAATATCAACGTATGTTTTAATACTGCACACCATCAATCGTTTCAAGGAGTCCTCTGCTTCCAAAATCAAGCCGAAATTGGGTAAGCTTTAAATGATTTGACTCAGCAAAGTACCAATAAGCACCCATGGGCAATTTTTACGAAACTGTGTCTCTTATTATATAATCTTCGATAAAATTATTAAATCGAAGAGGGGTTAATATTTTGCGCACTGCAAAATAATCACAAAATGTGAGGCCCTTATAAAACAGATAATTTATATATGTGCCCTCTCTCTTTAAAAAATGTAAGAGTTAAATACAAAAAGTCGAATAGGTGGCATGAAGGTCATTTTTCAAAGAAAATGCATTTTCATTGCAAGAGTTTGATAAATGCCAGATTGATTATGGGTATAGTGTTTTATTAAGAACTAGAAAGGAAGGTATTTTAGTTATAAATTTATTCCAAAAAGTTAATCAATCAGGGTACAATATGATAAGAAGAAATACCAAGTTATAGCCAAAATTATGAGGCTGATATTTACCTAGCAAAGTACGTTAAATCTTTAGATAACTGAAATGCTATAAACATTTCCATATACAAATCAATGCAGAGTTTTATTGAGACGGGTTAAGGCTAAGATTCAAGTTTATACTAGGGTTAGATAACCGAATATGACATCATGTGGCAGATAAGGTAGTGCGTGCCGGATGAAATTCCTTATATGATATAATGCTTAAAGTAATACATGTTAAAGGAGAGTTTATCAAATTTATCAATTGCTGCGGTAAAATGTAGAATGTTACTGATATAAATAACACCAAGATTTGTAGCATTGTTTTGTTTTTAAACTTTTATACCACTTTTTAACTAGGACACTTAATCCGCCCAACCCTGTATAGAGGACGCTAAAATAAACATGTTTTGTATGGACATCTTTTCTTAAAACTTGATAATTACCAAGATATTGGCTTCTAAATAAAGTATGACCCTTGCCTGTACTGAAAAACGTACGATACACGTGCGAGAAGGAAATTCGTAACTCGTGTTGATTTAAAACACTCCCTAGGTACAGCCATGTTTTAATTTGTGTAGCCGTTCTATTGTATGTGAGTGTGTCATACAGTGACAATTACAATCTTTCTAAGATCAAACGTAATTATATGGCTCAAGTTTTTTACTATACAATTTATATTTACGAAGTTTACCTTCGCCGCTTTTTTAATGGCCACGGGACATTCTCCTGAATGCAAAAACTATTGCATGTAAAGAAATTTAACAAAAACACCAGTCGCAGTTTGTACAACTCTTTGTGTTCTCGATTGAAAAGCAAAAACTGTTACAAATAAACACAAAAGAATTTTACAGTGAAAAACATTATAAATTAGTATACATATAAGTACAAAGTAAAGGCAGGTTTTTCTTATGTTGTTACCTCATTTTTCCGGTTGTACGTTGTTTCATAGACAACATTTTCGCAGAATATTGGTTCATAGAAAATGTTTCTCGTATTTTCATTTCATAGAATGATCATTTTTCAGAGCTCTTACATTGTATAATCTGGTTTTGTATATTTTTTATTGTTCAGATATGTAGTTCTTAGAATTTCATTTCATAGCGTATTCAATCAAATATTATTAATTCGTATAGTATTTTTTGCCTAGAACAGTTCCCCCGAGCCCCCCTTGTGGGGGGCTTCGCCCCCCCCGTCCCCCCTTTTTTGGTTTCGCAAGGATGACGATATGTAAACAATAAATTAAAAGTAAGTAGGTATTTTATTTATCCGGGAAACTACGCTCGAAACCTAACCAATCCAAGTCGGTTTTACCCTGATTTATTACTTGAATTGGTTAGGTTTCGAGGCTAGAACAGATTGAAAAGCTAACTAACCTAACCTAACCTACCCTACCTAACCTACTTTGCCTACAATCTACCTACTTTTTCTGGTAGCAGTTTGGTTTTTTAGAGGGAGGGCGAATCAGTGTATAAGAAACAAAATACATGAAATATGACTCATTAGGTAAGAATATCACTATGAAATAAAGTAAATAGTGGAACTAAATATTATATAAACTAGTAACTATAAAACAACAATCTATGAAATAAGTGCCTACAAAATAAAAATACATGAAATGTAATTCTAGTGTTTGGTTACTTTGTAAAGTAAAAAAGTTAGATAGCAATATACATGGAACTGAATGTCTATGAAATATGTTTTAAGCAATTGAATAGTCTATGAAACAATAATATTGGAACAGAAAGTATATAATCCAAATAATATATGAACAAATTTCTGTGAAACGAAATTCTATGAAACTTCTGTCTATGAAACAGTGTGCCACCCATTTTTCCATTACTCACTGCGCGCACAGTATTTTTTTCCGTAGCGTATTACGTCATCAGTTGATATTATATAAAATGTAAAAGGGGAGGTATATGTCCAGCAGTGGACGTCTTATGGCTGAAATGATGATGGTGATACCTACTTTCTGCATCTCGTTCGTACCATTACTTCATTGCAGTGGGAGCGAAGAAGAAAGATGCACCGATGAATAAAAAATAAGTTTCGCAGACACTTCAGAATCCTCAGGTAGGCACGCAATAAACTGTCAAACTGACAGTAGCAGGGCGACTAATAATAATCCATTCTTAAAAAAACATTATGAAATTACAAATATACATACGAGGGTACTATTGCTTAATTGTCATAAATATTACAGGTTTGCAAAAAATTCTGTTCAGTCAGTTCGAGTGTTCGCATTTGAAATTGTCTACTGCCTTTTAACCGAATCTTATTGTACCGAATGGCACCACCACAAATATGATTACCATCACAATCAATTTTTTTACACGTGACATAACTTACATATTATTACTTATTTACCAACTGTAGGTAATGTTGTTGAATTTCCATTCGCCGACTTTAATTCCGACGCCGAGATCCGAGATTAAGTGAAATTATAAAAATATTGGAAAAACTCGTCTGCGAAAAGTTAGTTGGCAACAAATTATATTCTGTGATAAGTTTATTGGGAAGTGATATTTGACAAAATGACTATCAGCGATTGTTATTTTTAGTATTTTTAAGGGAAATAAAGCCCATGGCGACTTTTTAGGCGACTTAAAAAAGAGGAGAGTTGGTTCTCAATTTAAACTTGATATTACTCGATATTTCAAAGAATTGTGAACCGATTTTTTTTCGTACGTTTATAATCCCGAGTACGTATGAATCCGTTGTCGGTGTCTGATGATGGGATATTGGAGAGATTGTTTTTTTTACTGTGGTGACTGGTGATTGATTACCTATGTATGTTAAGCATTGCTTATTATACCTCGTTCGACTCGCCTGCGCGCACGCATTGGAACAATCGGTCAGGTTACATAAATAGCATCGGAACTGACTGAGCGTGAAATTGTACTTTAATTGTAATGGCTATTATTAACAGCTTATAGTTTCTACACTCAGCGCATCACTTATCTGCAATAATCATATTAATTCATGCGAAAGTAATTCGGTTGACGGGTAATCGCCATCAAATATATCGTAGCGTCTAGAGCGTTCAAAAATATCTGAACACGTCTTTATTGCCGTAACGATAGAGGCGTTATGTTATGTTACGGAGGGACGCTCGACCGGACTCGAGCGGGCTGTCGAGCATCCAATATGCTCATTCGCCGGCAGCGGGAAACCGACGCCGTGTCAGAGAAACCACCGTCAAACTTTCGCGAACAAAACGTTCGAACGTCGTCGGCGGCGCACACGCGTCGGTCGCCGGTCGCCGGCCAGTAAACCCACGGCCTTAGCTGGAGCTGCTGGTTAATGTTCCGGTAGTGTTCCCCCAATACTTATCTTATCTTAACTTATTGGTGGGGCCCTTACGGATACACTTCGACCCATTGGGATCTTTTGTGTAATTGCCCCATATTTCGCCTACCCCAGGGATTGTTCTATCAACTCAATATGTTTGAGGATGGACCCTAGCGGTAGCGTTTTGACCTCCTTCGGTTCCGAAGTCTCTCATCCTTTGTCTGGCGAGGGCATGACATTCGCACATCAAGTGTTTCATTGTCTCCTCTTCTTCGCCACACATTCTACAGTCTATGCTGTCAGAAAAAACTAGGGCTCGCGGTCGTGTCCGGGTTTCGTGTCAACGTTTCTCATACCCGTGTTCGTGTTACACGTACACGGGTTTCTGACCCGATTTACACGGGTATTTAAAATCCGTGTAAATAATACCCGTCTGCACGGGCACACGGGTACACGGGTATTATTTACACGGACTTTAATTACCCGCGGGTTCGGGGACGTCCTTGATGAGAAGCGTACGAATGGGTCATGAGACTTAAGAGCTATAGTGCAAATGGATAGATAAGCGGAAGGCTAATTGTGTCAAATAGACCTTATTGCGTAACAGATAAGAGTCGTTTATAAAACATAAATAAAAAGTTATATCAGCTGACCTTTCCTGAACAGGTAGTGTTTTGTAGTGTCGAATGAAGCTGCAGGCTACATTCAATAATTTACCTTATTTGCATTTGCTCAAACTATTTCGAACAAGTTCGGTTCGGTCTTAAGTACCCGGGTACCCGGATAGCGCTCGGTTTCGTGTAAACGGTATCCGTGTATTGGACACGGACACGGGTACCCGGCGGGTTCGTGTAATTCGGGTTCTTAGTACCGTCGGGCTTAAGAACACGGGTATCCGGTTTGACGGTTTACACGTGTACCGTGAGCCCTAGAAAAAACCCCCCCAATACTTCCTTCTGGCCTTCCAATTTTCTTGCAGAACCGCAGGAACCGCAGGAGGTCGACCTCCCTGAGTTCGTTCTCCTCCAGCCTGTCCCTGCCAAACACGTCATATCTCGCTGCTGCGTACATGACGTATTCAGCAAGGACATGCTGGACGATAGAGGCGTGTTCATATATCTGATGGCCACTGTGATGCAGAAAAACTGCAATGCAAATTGTGGCTATTCAAGTATTCAGTGATGCCTATATTTCTATTAATTAAGTCGCCTGGTGTCTTAGCAGAGTTACGAGGTAATTTATTTGCTTATAGTCTTGAAATTGAAACCAAATAGGAGAATGTGATAACGTAATAAGCGCCATCTCTTTAACATTGAATAAAACTATGACATAACCAAAAGGCTTCATCAGAATTACCAAAATGTTTACGCACAAATTTTATTTTTAATCAATTGAACTGTTACAATACCAATATTAGGGTATCCCATATTTTACAAATTTTTGAAATTAAGAACGCATACCCCCTAAAACGGCTACTTTAACCACAAAACACCGTGAAAAAAAATTCAGCTCATTCCTGTAACAGGAACCCGTGCCGACTTTCATCTGAAATTCTCGTACAAATTACTATGAAAAAATTTGATCAGACAATAAGTTGATAATAATGTATTGGTTTTCTGTTCTCATCAAGTAAATTTTTTGAAAATTTCAAGTTTTAATCAGTGCATAGTTCGTTATTTAATTTATTTATATTGGTTAGGCTGTCCCATATTTTACGAATTTTAAAATTAATAACGCATATCCCTTAAATGAGTTTGTTTTACCTCAAAGCACTTTGAAATTTAATTTCAATTCATTCCTGTAACTGTAACCCGTGCCATGTTTATAATGTAGTAGTATAAGTTAATACTAAAGAAAAAAATGAAAAATAAATTGGTAATTTTCATACATTGTATAGGAAAACGGCATGAAAGTCGGCACGGGTTGCAGTTACAGGAATGAACTGAAATTAAATTTCAAAGTGCTTTGAGGTAAAACAAACTCATTTAAGGAATATGCGTAATCAATTTTAAAATTCGTAAAATATGGGACACCCTAACCAATATAAATAAATTAAATAATGAACTATGCACTGATTAAAACTGTCATTTACATAAACCTAAAATGGTCGGTGCCCATGTCGAAAACTGTCCTTTAATTCATTTATTCAGCCTTTCATTGTAATTCACATTAAAAGTACGGTCACGAGGTATTTGCACTTTAAATGTCCAAAGTGAAATATAAGGCCGGGACGCAAATTGGCTAAAACACAATCCGTGACTTACTGCACGACAGTTTGTTAATTGACTGAATCAGATCGTATTGAGATAAATGTCTTTCGATGTAAGTATATAAAACAGCATTTAAACCTTTAAATTCGTCGCGTGGCGACAGCAGTAAGAATACATATATCACCACCCCAACTCTTCCCGTGGGTGTCGTAAGAGTCGACTAAGGGATTGAAGTTTCACTGGCCAGTTGTTTATTAAAAGATTGATGATGAGCAGCAGCGTCATCATAGTGGACACATTACTGCGATCGCTAATTGGCTTGCCCAGTGTGGTGATGTGCATTTACCTCCTAATGCGTACATACGCGTAGTAAATAGGAGAAGCCTTCTTCCAGCAGTAGACTGATATAGGCTGATCTGAAGTATTGATCTGAATATAGGATGATTTAATCTCTTAGTTGACTTTTACAGCACCCACGGGAAGAATTGGCATAGTGATAAATGTATTCTTACTGCTCATTATGATGACGAATTGACGATAATTATTCAAATCTCATGTTTCGTTTGTCCTCAGGTGGTAGCCCGGCGAAGCGACTTGAAGCTGATCGTGACATCCGCCACCATGGACTCCTCCAAGTTCTCCACGTTCTTCGGGAACGTTCCCACCTTCACCATTCCCGGACGAACGTTCCCCGTCGAGACGTTCTTCGCGAAGAACGTCTGCGAGGACTACGTCGATGGGGCTGTCAAACAGGTATGATTCTTCTAGAACTACACAATAATTGGGAGATTAGGCTCCCTTATTCATAAACAACTCTAAACTTAGCAAGGTGATAAGTATAGTTTATCCCTTTCGGTCTTATAGACATATAGAAAAAGCCGAAAGGGACAAAGGATACTTATCGGATTGTTCAGTTAGAACACGATTATGAATAAAGGGGAAATACTTACACGCTTAAAGAACGAAAAAAGATTTGATCAGGACACTCAACTAGTACATTATCATTATCACTAATATTACGAAGAAAAGCGTTACAAAGGCGGTCCCTCAAGAGTACCTTTTGGAAACCCGGACTCTGGTATTTTGTTGAAGCCACCTCCCACAATATAAAAGACTCTATAAAGGCTCCAGAGCCTTAAAGATTTGACTATGTTTGAGGATTTGATTGTCATTTTTATGCGGATGTATAAGAGCGATTATTTAGGGTTCGAGTCTTTTAAGCCTGGAAATGAGCGTTTTTCAACAATAGTACCATCACCAACGTATTCGTCTACCCATATTCACAGTTTTCGTCAGGTTGCACTTGTCATACGAGGTCGCGTACGACATGGCAAGTCCTGCTAACTGGTTTGATGGTGGCAGAACTCATCAGAACTGAGGATTGAGACTTGAAATGATCACCAAATTAAAAACCAACCGATTTCTCCAAGATCCCATCATCAGAACCCAATCAACGGGACCATCTGGGTATTATGTTCGTTTACATGATTTTTATCGATTCATGATTCTCGGAGATATCGAGTAAAAAAACAGTCTAATTGAGAACCTCCTCCTTTTTTAAAGGCGGTAAAAAATACTTGTTCAAGTACATCCAGCAACCACTCTCAAATATTTTGATTTAATCGTTGTTTTCAGCATAAGACAGGCCGTGTACCGTGTACCATCGGACCATCGCCAACACTTTTACTAATAATTCGTGCACTTTTTTTTATTGGACGAAAGTAGACAACTGAGCTCTCAGCCCACCTAATGGAAAGCAGGAACTGAGGCCCATGGACATAGCGACCAGTAATTACACCGCCTATCTTACCCCCAAATCGAAACACAGCAGTGCAAACACTGCTATTTAGCGGCAGGTTAACGGGTAAGACGGTGGTAGCTATCCGGGCGCACCCTGCACAAGGTCCTACCAGCAGCAAATTTTGCTGCACTGCAAAACACTTTTTTCTCATTATTATAAGAGTCGCAAATAGTTAGTTAAGGCATTTCTACTTAGCCGTGCTAAATCAACACTGAGATGATGTTATAATATTTTCAACATTTGACCCAATAATACAGCATAGCGTATTAAATTCAACTGATGAAATTTTGTCACAACTAATCCGGAACATAATTTCGTTACAAGAAGTAACTATAAACATTATTGACAATGACGATATTAAAGGCATATGTACAGTCGTATACCTATACGAAACTTCACTGAGTACTTTGCATCTCTATTCGTCTTGCCATCCTCAAAAAAGGAGGTTTTTAATTCGACTGAATATTTTTTATCTTTTATATAAATTGGTCGTTGGGGCGGGAAGGTTCTCGAGTGGCGGGGGCGGGAAGGTTCTCGAGTGGCGGCCACGTACCGGAAGGCCCAGCGTGGGTAGGCCCCCCACAAGGTGGACTGATGACCTGGTGAAGGTCGCAGGAGTCTGCTGGATGCGGGTTGTACAGGACCGGTCATTGTGGCAATCTTTGGGGGAGGCCTATGTTCAGCAGTGGACGTCTTTCGGCTGACATGATGATGATATAAATATGTATGTTACTTGACATCTTCGAAAATCGTGAACCATTTTTTTATCGAACGGGCTTAAATCCGAGATGTGCCCGTTGGCACCAAGTCGAGGTTTGAGGATAGGATCTGGGAGAAATCGGTTTTTAAAGTCAATAATTTTTTGACCTCATTTGGGCTAAGAAATACTTAGATAAAATTATAGTTCCTCGCAGATACCCTGTATATTTTGGGATTGGCCACCGGCTTCATCTGAAAGATATAACGTAAATCCGTTTGCGGATACCTATATCCCTAGCTATACACCACCTAACATAAATTCTGTGGTTGTGCCACGGAAGTGAGGAACCTCATTTTCTCAGACCCATTTTCAACTTTATGGTGATGACGATAAGATAATTGTCACTTGGCTTACAATCGCAGAGGTTTATTATAGATATGTATTGTTAAACGATACAGCAATAAGGAAGAGTGGTCAACTGGTCACACTTCACCGGCTCCAATAACCCACGGTTATTATATTAACCAACGGTTAAAATCGATGACAATACGTAACCCGGATGTCTGGGAGTTATGCAAACATTGAAGAAAAGAGAAATTACGAATAAGGCCGATAAAGGTTAACTTCGTTATTTATGGTTGCGCATTGGATATCAACATTAATAACACAGCAGGGTGCTTAGACAAGTTGCCAATCGCTAACGCTTAATCGTCAGTCGTAAACGAAACGCTATCTTTGTTGCACTAATATGAAAGAGTGACAGAGAGAGAAAACTACGATACGCTACCAAGCGCTAGCGATTGGCAACTTGGCTAAGCATCCAAGCCTAGCCAAGATGCCATTTTTAACCGACTTCAAAAAAAGGAGGAGGTTCTCAATTCGACTGAATTTTTTTTTTTTTGTTGTATGTATGTTACCTGATATCTCCGAGAATAGTGAACCGATTCTAAAATTTCTTTTTGTGATCGAACGTGTAATACCCCGAGATGGTCCCATTGGCACCAAGTTGGGGTCTGATGATGGGATCCTGGAGAAATCGAGGGATCTCTTCAAATGTTATAGGTACATGTATGGCGCTTTTGGTAATTTTCATTCATTTACAAGAATTTGCATTCAGAAAGTAGGATTTGAGGAAACCAATAATGGAAACAAATCGGGAATCTTGGAGAAACCGGTTGAAGTCGGTTTTTTAAATTTTTAATTTGGTGATTATGTAATCGTGTGATAAGCAATGAGTCACGTGACCACAATAATGACTTTTCGTTCGAATCTGTCATTCTCATACATTTATTACTTATCGCTTATCGTATACGATTGCAGAACGGTATCTTCGCTAGGTCTGCTGATCTGCTTATAAGATGGATGATATATTATAAGACACGTAGTGGTCATCACGCATTAGCACTCTATTCATTTAATATGGATCTTAAGTTCATACATATTCATATGGGGTGCTCGCGAGGAAACCGAAAGATTTTAACTATGCATTCTAGACATCAAAATAAACAAAAAATATTATGAGACCTAATGTCAAATTCCACAAAAAAAAATATTTTCTTTTTTTTTTACTTTTTAGATACTTTTTAACATTTCCAATAATTTTTATCATAACAACAATATGTTAAAATTATTTATTTAAATGATTTTTTAGGGACAGGCTTTTTCGTCATTCTTATTTTTTGATTGTCAGGCAAAAGGTGTGGTAATATTAGAACACATTGTGGTAGCATTGTAATCAAAAAGAAGTTTTATGACGAGTTACGTCGAAAAACTTTTTTCGAAAAAAAGGTTAATTATCTCTGGAACCAAGCCGAATCCAGGAAATTTTAAATAACATTAAATACTCTAAATATGCTCAGAAATTCAGCATTAAAATCTTTCGGTTTCCTCGCAAGCACCCTGTATAATTATAAAATTACACGACAAAGACTGTAACAAAAAATGTGGTGATCTGAGCAAGCACATTCATCTCAAGAGCACATTCAAGTAGCGCGTTCTAGTTAAGAAAAGGTAAAAGAAAAACATGTTGTTTTTTATAAAACTAATTGGTATTGGATGTCCGGACCCATACAGTTTTATTTCTACATTTTTGTAATCTGATTATGATACAGAATAGGCCCTTAGAATGATTTTTTGTTTAGTCACAAATCACCACTATTTTTGGTATTATACCCTGTGTAGTTAGGTGTGGGATGTTTTAATCAATTATTTGATTGGGTCGAATGTTCAATGTCCTGCAAAAGGCGTTTTTTGCTAGCGTCAAGAGCATAAGATGAAAGACTCCACACTTGCACAGTGATAACATATTCCCACGTGCAGCGACATTTGACCGACATAGCTGACATTGCATTATCAGTAACATAGTTCGAAGGCCAATCTTCATAGTAACAGAGATAAGATACTTGACGACCAAAAGACTCGACTCGACTCTTTACAATCCTAAAGTTTAATTGCTGTAGAAATTAACCCGTATCAGATCAAATAAACGTGAATATATAGTCCAAGGCAAGGATAGACGAGTAGATTAATTGGCTACTTGACAGTTTTCGGAAAAGTGTTTTAAAATGTGCTTGTGTTATTTTACGCCCCTACAAATGAATTATTCTTAATGTAATAATAAAAAAAAATGTTTTTGCAATATTCAATTGGAAATATACCCGTGTGAAGATCACGTGACTCGAAGGTGATTTTGACGTCACTATTAAATAAACATTAAATTTTAATTTTTGACATTTGTGTTCTGTAAAATAAATTGTTTTGTATAATTTCACGTCACACGATGGAAATTGTCCCCGCAGTAAGAATACATTTGTCAACACCCCAAATCTTCCTGCGGGTGTCGTAAGAGTCGAATAAGGGATTGATTGTCTCTAACGATTCTTTGCTAGGAGATTGATGATGGGCAGCAGCGTCATAGTGGATTCATTACTGCGATCGGCAATCCGGTTTCCCAGCGTGGCGATTATTGGCATTTACCTCCTAATGCGTCTATTCCACACATTATTGCGATCATTCCTGCTTTGTTACCAAGTACCTATATAAATATGGTAACAAAAAAGGAAACTTCCATACAAACTTTCTGGGACATTTTAGGAAATGTGATGGATACTGTTCAGAATGCTCAGCATCATTGATTCGACCAGGCTACCAATTTTTATCAATATCAAAGACGCGATCCAAATGCACAAGCTCAGGCCTACTACCGCGAAAATCTAAATTCGGGAATTTCGAGGATTTTTCTCTGTCACTCAAACCAAGGCGTCATTAGTTTGTCCTCCTCGTTTTTTGCGGTAGGGGCGCAGTCACAGATGTCATATATACCATAGATCAAGCAAACGTATCTACTTAGCGTGTCAAATGAACTCAGTAAAATCTACCGAGTTGTCCGTCTTTAATCGCAGCTTGCAGCTTTCGGGCCTCAAATTTTGCAAGTTGAAGTGAACAAAAATATTAATAATGCCTCCTTAAGTATTATTAATTGCAACAACACAAAAAATATGATACTCAAGGGCCTGAGACACATTTAAAATCATAGGCAAGTAACAACTTCAGTACAAAATCTGACACGCTCGGCCGCCATACAAATGAATGAACTTGTTTCTTCTATCCAAATCTAATTCTGTGGGCGCAGTTAATCAGAGCTGCCATCTTGAATCTATACGAGACCGTGATCAGCCCGTGCACATTGTGAATGCGTTTATCATTCTCAGGTTCACGCGTGGCGCCGATAATGTTATGACTTTCATTCATCTGGCTTATCCACAACATGGTTCATAACATAAGTAAGTACTGCTACACGTAGACTTTGATATTGTTCGTGATTGACATGTGATCTTACGAGTATATTGTTTTGTGATGGTTTGGTGAGATCACGATTGTTACTGTGTCATCATCATCATCATATCAGCCGAAAGACGTCTACTGCTGAACATAGGCCTCCCCAAAAGATTGGGGGACCCCCGCAATGACCGGTCATGTGCCACCCGCATCCAGCGGACTCCTGCGACCTTCACCAGGTCATCAGTCCACCTTGTGCGGGGGCCTACCCACGCTGCGCCTTCTGGTACGTGGCCGCCACTCGAAAACCTTTCCGTCCTAACGGCAATCGGTTCTACGCGGAATGTGCCGTGTTACTGTGTAGTAAAATAAAATTATTTTAAATAAAATCATGGATAGTTATGACGTCACTTCTTATTTTGCCGACCGATTGCCGAGTGTTTAATATAAAAAAAAAATACAACTTGCCAGTTGCCATCTGTCCTCAAACGGTCTCAGATGAGAGTCACATAACGTCACCTACTTGCATCAATCAAATAGCTACTCTATATTACTTAAATAGTACTTAGTAGTGGCCCTTATGCCTAAATACTTAATTTCTCCGATAACACCTATATTTTACCTTGCAGCGGTTGCATCGCGAACGCGAATTGTCGTATTATGCACAAATTGCACTTCGGTTACCGATGACAACAGATCGCTGCAGCATTGCCGGTTACCACAAACGCTGCGGTTTATTTTACTTAAATACATAGACAGCCATGACCAAGTAACAAATATTTGTGATAAATAAATACACAAATAATGTCTTCGCCGGGATTCGAACCCGGAACCTCCAGCTTCGTAGGCAGAGTCACTACTAACTAAGCTACGGAGGCTGACGTGAATGAATATACTGCAGTATGTGTGGCTGCTCCCGGTGTATTCCACGTGAATGTCGGGTACATGACTACGTTCTTCACGTAAATCTAATACAATTTTTTGTGTATCTTAATTTTATAACCGGGTGTTATTAATAGAGAATTCTCACACTTTCCATGTATTACTAAGGTAGCTGTCATAGCCGTCACGTTCCCGACCAAGTAGACTATGTCGTGGAATGCACCTCCCGCGTTTTCGCTACTGCAGCTGTGGCCAGGTCGCATCCCATGATAGCGGGACGGTCGTTGCACCGTCGTTTGGGAACGGGAGAGAGAAGTGCGTCGCTTAGTGACAAACGAGCGTTTTTTTTTCGAGTGCACTAACTGTTCTATTCTCGTATTAGCCGATGTCAACGAACCGCAGGCCCCGTCTTTGTTCTCGTTTAACAATATCTCGTAAACTGTTATATTATGCAACCGTTCCATAATTTCCAACTTTGGTTATATTCGCTAAGCACGCTCTATCGGTATTCGCAATCCGTTGCTACGCCGACTTGGGGCCTGTTTCACCATCCACGGATAAAATATATTTGTGAGATAGATGTTAGCCGTCCTTTTTTTTATATATGTAGGTACGACGGGAAAAGGGTAGTGATTTTTTTTATTCGCATATTGTGAAACAGGACGTTATACTCGCATGAGCTTGAAGATGATTTATTTATTGATTGTCTTATTAATTTCGAAAATCATAAGGTTCTAAGACTTTAATATTGTTACAGTGGTTTACTGACTACCGTAATCCAGTGTGATAGATTTTTTTTTGTCACTCTTGCTTTCAAACAAAGGTCCCACCTCTGTAATGACTTACCTACTCACTTACTCTTTAATAGGTACTCACTTCATAAAATCCAAGAAGATTTGTGAGGAACCGTATTTTGAGCTCACATTAGTGTGAAACCGAAACTCATACGTGAGTTACAAACGTTGTTATAAAATTATTACCGTAGTTGAAAACCTAAAATACTTATTTTCGTTTCGCCTTCTAAGTGGGTGCAAGAAATTACCTAAAATACACTGCTCATACTCACCAGGGGCTTAGCAGAGATGTTAATTGTAGGCCAGCCGTACATCTGTAAGTTTTTACGTAAGTTACAGGGACGGAGCGATACTAAGGAAGGAGATAGTGATATTCACCTCTCATTCCTTAGCTCCGTCCCTATAACTTACGTAAGAACTTACAGGTGTACGGCTGGGTCGCGTTTTATAAAGTTACAATTTACAATTTCGCTGTTTACCTCTCTTTCTAGCCAATAAGTGCGTGCGTTAGAGAGGCAAACACCGAAATTGTAAATTGTAACTTTATAAAACGCGACCCAGGTCGTACAGAGACTTACAATTATTTCATTGTCGTTTCAACGAACATTTGTCATCTGGTCCGTTTCATTAGCAGCCGACCTCCTGAACTTTTCAATACATTTTAGTGTCTGGTTGCTAATTACTTTTTCTGTGTAACTTTACCTGTCAATATCCATCAAAGGCCGTAATGACTTGTGAAGGTAAAGTCTGTCTGTGTACATTGCGGGTTTGGCCAGGTCAACGCTCGAACGAGGTACAAATTTAATTACTTACTCAATCGTTACGTGGGTGCTCATGTCTAGAGAGCAAGTCTATGGATTAATAGACTACTGTTGGACATAGACGAGGAGTTTCCAGATTTGTAATAAATATGAAACAGACCTTTTATTGTGACAGTCCAAGGTATGTCCTAACCTGTTAGAACATACCTTGCACGTGTAGGAAATGTTAGATCATTCATTACTCTAGCTAGACTCAACGTTTGTAGATACAGACAGAATATAATCAAAAACACATCATAATTCTCAGGCACAACATATGTGAAATCGTTATAATTATTACATATTTATTTATTTTCAACATTTTTCAAAAAACAATCACAGTTTTAGAAATTTGTTCAGTAAGTTATGCTTTTCTCGAAATTCAACGGAACTAAATAATTCGCATGAATTCAAGAGGATTTTTTTTATTACAAAAAATCATCCAGTCATAAACATAGAACATCAAAACATATTATATTGGCTATTCATAATCCTACATAAACCTGAAGCAAAACTGTTGTTATTTCAGTTGTATCGACTTAGGTATTTGAAGTAACTTCATGCAACTAACAACGCCAGACGACGAATTACTTAATGGAATAACTTTTCAACTTTACGATTGTTTTACTTCGCTTCTAGCTTCTCAGAGTCCTTTTTATTCTTACGCCGCGGCCACGACATCGGTCTAAGGCGACCGGCTTAGCGGAAAACGTATGGTGGTCCCTCTCGTACCCATATCGGCATCCCGCTCCAACTCATGGATTCGCTCGCCGTTGGTCGCCTTAGACCAATGTCGTGGCCAGGGCATAAATTGCTTTCAGCTTTTCAGAACGTTTATTCATTGTTTCCATTTTCAGAGTGCTACAGGTTCCATTTTGTAATCAACTAATGGGTATAGACAATAAACTGGTCAATCGCTGTGATGGATCTTGTCTATCGACCAGGCGAGGAAAGTTTCGCGCTTACCAATCGTTTTGTTACTAATACTAAGAACATTTTATTCTATCTTCGCTTCTCGGAAACAAAGATCGAAGCGGGTTCGAATCCCGTGACAACCAGAGCCTTTCGCAGTTGATTTTTTCTATGGTAAACACATCTGTTAGGGCCTTATCACACTTGCGATTTAGAAGCGAGGCGAAAGCGAAGCGTACGCGCGGCGTGTTCGTCGCGTGCCCGCAACCAGTTCGCCGCGATGGTGTCGCGATTACGCCGCGACCGCGTGACGAATACGCCGCGACTGCGCAGCGAGTTCGCCGCGTCAAGAGTTGGTATCCATTATGTAATAATAAATCTTATTAGTGACTGTCCAAGACTCAGGTCACTCTGAGCGATTTACCGACGGCTGCGCAGCGTATTCGTTACGCGATCGCGGCCAAATCGCAACGCACTCGCGGCGAATTGGTTACGGGCTCGCAACGATCACGTTGCGCGCTCGCTTCGCTTTCGCCTCGCTTGTAAATCGCAAGTGTGATAAGGCCCTTACGACATTGAAAGATTTTTAATTTCGATGATAGATCAGCAGGCCTAGCGAAGATGACATTTTGCGATCGTACACGATAAGCGATAACTAATAGATGTATAAGAATGACAGATTCGTACGAAAAGTCACGTGACCGTTTCCGAACATTATTATATGGTCACGTGAGTTATCGCTTATCGTATACGATTGCAAACTGGCATCTTGGCTAAGCCTATTGAGAACAAACAATCCTTCAGACAGATGTTGACTCAGGATCAATTCAGGACTAGGTATTTATTCCAATAATCTATGATTTTGAATTTCGAATTCTCTTGATAAATGAAGTATATAATCAAAACGATATGGTTGTAAATGCATTTTTTCTCGGGTATATTTTCGATGTTTTAAATATTAACTGTGCCAATTATAGATGTACCGCTATTCCTAATCAACAAATGGATGGCAACAACGCTTAAACAGCACCTGCCAAGCCTACCTACTAATCGAATTGCTAGCTCGTTAAAAAACCGACATTTCTAAAATGTTACGTTCTACCCTACTTCGGAGGGTCATTTGTACTGAATTGTATGAACGTGTTACTACGTCTTACGATACCAGTGCGAAAAAAAATTAAGTTCAAAACAGGGATTGCACAACCGGTTTTATTGAATACCCCTATTAGAACTGTCAAACGATTACCGCTAAAAAAACAATACCTATATTCGAATTAGAGGTAATGCTGTCATTCCGCTTTTGTCTTATTCACTATATATTCACTATTAACGATATTAAAAACCTCTATTTAATACCGGTATTCCTGACTCTTGTTTGATAGATAAGATGTCAAGTACACACTATGACTAAATAGTTTTTTCTCAAACATGCTGGAAAAAGGCCGCATTTTATTCATAACTTGAAGACGAAAAGTACTTCATTTTGTTTTTTTCAAAAATACAAGTTAAATCTCTGGTCATTTTACTCCTAAGATTAAAATAAATGTATGAGAATCCATTTAATTCCGCAGCATTAAACTTTTAAAATGCTCAAAAGGGCCAAGCAATAAACACAATGAGCCAAACAAAACCAATTATTTAAAATGGCTCTACATCTTTTCATACAATAAACAAACGCCCTAGACTAATAGAGTACGCGCTATCACTAAAAAATTGGTTGCCTGTAAAGTCGGTATACGGGCGAAAGTTTTACGTGACAACGACAAGGTGAGTGGAAGGGACGCGTGCCTCTCACTCGCTCTCATTGTGAGCGCATAACGTGAGCGGAGCGTAACGCAGTTTCTTGAAGTGTCACCCGGCAAACCAATTTATAAGACGTTGTCACGTCAATAAATATAAGCGCATTTACTTCCTATCGAATATTTATTTGTGAAACATAAAATAACAATAGAAAAAATTCGTTTCATACAGAAATCACGCCAAAATCCACAATACATTTTATAAATTTTACGTACCTATGTGGATGTAACAAATGTTGGTACAGCGGCCCTACCGCGAATTTCGAAACCCGCAAATTTCTGTCTCTGTCAGCACTCTAAAGACGCCTTCATTGGAGTAGGCCAGATACATGTAATGTCAAAATGCTATGCGCGTTTTTACTTGACAGATGACAGAATTATTTGATAGCATTGAAAATTTGTCATTGAAATTTTTACTTACTCTTACACTTACTATCTATACACGGCAGGAAATAAAGTACCAATATCATTTATAAATTTGTAAGTGGTCAGTCATTAAAGTTGATAACAACCTCTTTTAAGTCAATCAAAAATACAAAACGGCAAATATGGGTAAAAAGCCGCAAGCAAATACTAATGACACTTCTATGACGTCACACGTAAAGTGAAAGAGCCAAAGTATGATTTGACAGTACGGTACTCTTTTCGATGATTGTCAAAATATACGGGAAAAGTTTTGCGTAGATATTTGTTGAGTTTCAGTTTGGTTTCAGTTATATAATTTTGAAAAATATTAGTACAGATCTTTATGACTTTTCAGTTGCTTACATAATATTTATGTGAGACATGCTCAGATAAATATGACAGGTAATATGTATTTTTGATTGGTAAATATGTTCAAATGCATATGTATCTTTCTATGCTCATTTATTTTTGAATGCTTGGATTAGCTCATCTATTTATGAACTCGATGTACATACCGCAACGCCATCGAAGTTTTGTCAAGTTGGGTAAATTTGTCTGCTACTAGAACCAGAAAAACACTGCACATGTGTGAGTTGGATACTGAGCAAATCATATGGATACTCTGAATTAGGTATTAAAAATATATTCCTCCTGCCGCCCAGAGGCCTATTAAAAGGTCTCCTTAAACAAAAGAAATTCTATTATTAATTCAAAATTCTCAGGCAAATTTTATGGTCTGGGCTGCAGGAGGTTATAGGAAAAATACAAGGCTCATGTAATTTTAATAATAAACTCGATTAAAGGGTCGTTTGCCAAAACGTGTATAACTAAACGAAAATATATCGTCGGTTGACAAGCAAAACTCACTAAGTAACAAATACCTACTTGAAATAAAGCTCTTATCTCAGTTCTGATTTAATACTGACATGGAGGTTGCTAAGAGTAGTGACAGTTTTTATAGTGAGTTTTGCTTGTCAGCCGACGATATGCACTAGCATAGTGTAAATCGAAAAGAATATGTCACTGATTATGATATAACAGTCCGTAAGATCTTTATCCTTCGTTTATAAGAATGAGACTCGAATAAAGGCGATAACACTCGAAAACTTGCTGTCCTGTTTTCTCATCATAAACGATTTACACTTACCTGCAAAAAGCTAAGGAAACCCTTTTTGTTTTAAGTAACTTAAACCTTAACTTAATGGAATTAAGTTTCTTTCGGGTTATGATTATATTCAGGTTGGCCTTTTTGTCGTAATAATCTTAAGAGAATAGTATCAACATATTAGAACAACTTCTTGGCCTGACAGAACTGACATTGACAGTTAATACCGGTAATCGTATTTAGGGGTAAATGTCATTATACAGGTATTGCTGTCAAATAGCTAAACCTCTAATATATTTGAATACCAATATTGATTATACCACTATTTTGACATTAACCGATATACGTAGCGAAATTCGCTATTACAGGTAATACCTTATTTAAAACCTGTATTCAGATTACCGGTTGCGATCCCTGGTTCAAAACGAGTGGCGATAAATTAAAACACGACCGAAGGGAGTTATTTCAAGTCATCTTCCAACATTGTTCTGATAATATTGTTGTTTATTACACCACATATTTGGATTTGCTATTTAGGTTTTATTTCCTTTCGATCCGTTTGCCGTTATTAATTTTACTAAAATAATAATTTGTTTCTTCTGACTTAAATGTTAATAATATTTATTTAAAGCTACGTAGGTACTCAAAAGTCGTAATTATTGTTCGTACATACATTATTTACTCATGGAGTTTTAATCAAGGATGCAAGATCGACATCTTCATGGCGATACAAATTTTTACTAACGTAAAATTTTACGAGTATATTCATAACAAGAAATTTAAAATATTATTTACACTTTGTCGCGACAAACCCTCGGGGGCTTCAACCAATTTTATTTTATCTTTCACTTTTTAATATAGCCCTAGAAAGCGGTCTACACTTTATTTAGACCTCTCCAGGGAAATTTGTAAAAAGCCTTGCGATGGTCTGGGAATTTCAAGTTTTTTAAGCCTGTCTATTTTTGGGGAGCCTAAAAGCTTAAAGCCCTTGATAGTCGTATAGCGTAAAGTACATTTAACCTTAGGGTTGTACAGAAAAATAAAAGTTGGCTTCTGCCCTTGAAAGTTGAGGACATTGGACCTAATTTTGTACTATAACGTTTACGTTGCACAACATAAAACTTATAAAATATAAGATTTGTCCTCATTAATCTTACGTAATTTGGTAACCCTTTTAATTTTGTGAACGAGATAATAGTTAGGTCTCAGTAACGAGGAAAACTTTACTTTGATTAGTTGTTTTTATTGTTTCGAGCTTTGCCTGAATAAAATACTTATACAAAAGTTTTTAACTCTAGCTAATTTACCCTTCGATAAGCTTACCATCTAAAATGTATTTGCACAAACAATTTAAGCACTTAGTAAGTGTATTTACAAATTCATTAAACTTATGAAGTCCGGGACTAATTTTCGTAATACCTCGAGTTTGTTCCTAATACCATAATTAGCTTTGGTATGCTTTTATAAACTTGTAGACTCGCCTTTAAACTCAAATTGACTCGACGTTTAATTAGAAAACTCCCCAGCGAAAGTCAATAACGCTCACTACAGGTCAGGGTTACCGCAAGGGCGTGTTCTGGGGCCCCTTTTGTACCTTATTAGGTGTTGACGTCGAAGATACAATATTTCAGGTTGTGTTAACGTGTATCGACGTTTATTGCGTTCGTGGTGCGTTGTCTCTATTTTATTTACGTTTCTATAATTCTGAATTATAGTACTCGAAAGCGGTTTGGCTATGGATTTTTATAAATGTAAAATACCTAAGTTGTAGAATCGAATAATTATAACCTATATATTTTTTACTTACAATATGTTTAATTTTGAAGATTGGAAAGCGTCTTACTAACTTTTTTAAATGGTCTAATGAAAAACTAAACTTAAAAAGTAGTCGATGATGTTATAATTATGTCATTAATGTTTTCGGCATTTGATAGATGAAATTGTATATTGACTTGTTCCTTTATTGGTACAACCGCAATAACTGTCAATCTTAAATAAATGTAAAAGCTGAAAAATAAATGAGGGTGTAATTTGGTAGTTATCTTTACGTCTGATCGAAATCGTTACCGCTTTTGATTAAGTTTATCACATTTATTTTCAATGAAGACTAAGGCAGATCAAGTAGCCAAAAACCCGTTTTAGGCAGCAACTGCAGCATAACACCAAATACAGATAACGGATAAGCTTTTATGGACATAATTGCTGTAACCAAAACGTATTTACCTTCCGGTTCGTATAGCTATTGATCAAAAGGCTCAGCTGTATCCACGCACGAACGCACACTGCGCCATATATTTGCGGTGTTGTATTTGCTCTCTAATCTGATAATCTATGATTGCCTGCACTGACGTCATTGCGGTGCAACGCTAATCCTATTGGACCTGAACCCCTACCACGTTTATCTAGAGAATCAATTTTTATCCATTCAAAATAAATAGTAATCCTTTCTTTCGTACTTTCACAGAGACTTTATATTGTGGGACAGCAATATAAATTCAGACATTTCAATCAAAATACGATAGAAAAGGAGTGTCCATACATCAGCAGTGTTATTCACTACGGAAACCGCCTTGCTGTCAGCGCTGTGTCAGTGCTGCGGCAGCGTCGAGCCTAAAAATGGTATTCACTAATATACTTTAAACGACACTAGTGCTCGGCGACGAATGCGGCGTGAGCTGGAACTACATTGCGTCGAAAGTTTGACGTTTAATCTATGAACTTCGTATTCTCTAATGAAAAACAGCGACGAACTCGCCCACAACCTCGCTCACAGCCTCGATTCCTAATGTCAAATCAAACAGCTAGGATTTTAGACAAGGCTGTCTCGACATCGAGCTCGTTGACGAACGCAGCGTTGAATGTGTCAATAAGAGAATAGCATAGCTGTACGTACTCTTCTCTTTAAAAATACGCTTTATTCCTCTTTGTCCTAATCTCATCCATTGCTTACCATCCTTCTCATATCATATTGTTATCATCGTTTTTATCTTAGCCAGCATTGAGTCTCTTTTGTATAATTTCTGCTCGTTTTCTGTGATTTAACCCGGTAATAACCAGATAGACAAGCTACTATGTCCAGTGTAGTTTTATGGTAAGAGAACTGAACGAGTATTCACCAAGTCTCGACAATTTAAGAGACCAGCAAAAGGAGACAACGTTCATGTTTGGTATGTCCTTCTGCCTTATCATCGAAGAATATCATCATCATATCGTTTATTGAGTCTCAGTTGTTTAAAGCCAGATATTTTTAGACAAGTGGGAACCAACATGTTCATTTTATGGCTTGACAAATTAAAGTTTCTGACAAGAGATACCTATGTCCACTAATCCCGCTACAACAGGGGTATAATAATGGAGACTTAAGGCTCTCCGAAATATGTCGTGCGTAGTGACTAAAAATACGTGAGTTTCTGTTTCATTATCTTTTAGTACGAATTTTCCGTATTCATTATCCTGTAACTGAAAGCACTAGCGACTCTTATATTCATATACAGTGTGTGTCTATGATACTGGCTATTATCGAAACCGAGGAATGCGATGCAGATTTCTAGCCAAACCGTGAACATTATTCGATTCAAAATGCTAATTTTAAAAGTAATTAACTTTCTAAGAAAAGTTAATAGAGAAGCAATGTACTTCAAAATGAATCGTTAATTTGCACTTGACAATGACAGATCGCAGCCACTCACAACGTTTGACAACTAAGCAGTACACGCGTTACATTGATCGTTAGGAGGAAATAAAATTAACTGTACGATCAATTTAATTATTTTTCAAATGTTAATACTTGAAAACGATTGCTAGTAATGCGTATTATTACCCATTTTCGTAAAAGCCCAGGTCATGGAAGTACACTGTATACTTACGTAGGATTTTTGTACAAAAATATCAAGGGGCTACCACGGTCTACTAATGCGATTCAGTTTAGGACCTAAGTTGTGTCAAAAACTGACAAGCCGAACCCAACCTAAATCACATTTAAGAGAGCATAGTAGCGCCCTCTATTTTCATAACAATGTGACGTTTCAGTTACTTTAGAAGCGAGCTCCTGACGGAATACAGAATGTTTTGTAAATAGCCTCGTTTCAGAGGATCTAGTTAAGCCTCGAAGCGGTTATTAGATTATGTACAAACAGATTCAGATGACGTATTACATAATCCCGTGATTCACTCTACGTACTCCATAATTCATGTAGTAGGTATACACGGTGGAATATAATCGGTGAACAGGAACCCATTTTTCTAATTCAGTAATCGATGGCGGTCACGTTTATGTAGTACTTAAGTGGAACCAAGTTTTTTTTTGTAGCATAAAATTTTTCATGTTGAAATTAAACTTTAATTAAAATTTTTTGCACCCTACTAATGGTTTAGTCTGAAAAGTTTAATACCTCTTTTCAAACTATCAGCCATGCATCGCTCTTATTTTACATAGGAATAGAGTCTATCGCAAAAATTAAAGCATGTGAGTGGTTATTGCTCCTTTAACGTTTCTATGGCTGATAGTTTGAAAAGAGGTATTAAACTTTTCAGACTAAACCATTAGTAGGGTGACAATAAATTTTAATTTCAACATAAAAAAAAATTATGCTAAAAAAAAACTTGGTTCCACTTAAGTACTACATTAACGTAACCGCCATCGATTACTGAATTAGAAAAATGGGTTCCTGTTCACCGATTAAATTCCACCGTGTATAATGTCATCATAATGGACACATTGTTACAATCGCCTACCCGCTTGGCTAGCGTGGCGATTGTGGGCATTACCTCCTTATGCATTCACGCATAGTTAGTGAGTGAAGCCTGCGTCCAGCAGTGAACTGAAATAGGCTGATGATGTGTGCGATGCGTGGCATAATGCCCTATTTTGCCTGTTCGTTGCCGCCGCGATTTGGGCTCTACTTTTCACTTACGATCAGGTGGAGTGGAGCCACTTTGTTGTGCCAACATAAAAAAAAAATAATAAAAAAATAAAAATTTGATGGCGCGCCACACCCGCAAGTAACATTCTGTACAGTTCTACGGTAATCCAAAAAAATCAACCGTCGATTTTACGACAGCACTTTTAACAAATACTTGTGTCACTATCTAATCTTATTGATTGTATACTTGTTTCAGGCGCTGCAAATCCACCTTCAGCCAGATGAGGGTGACATCCTCATCTTCATGCCCGGCCAAGAGGACATTGAAGTGACTTGCGAGGTGAGTACATACTCAAGAAACTGACCTACTATCAAACTGACTGACCACCAAATAATTCAATATTGTTACGTTGAGCATACTAATTCCGTTATGTGCACAGTTTCAGGCACTGAAAAATTAATTCAAAGAACCTTATGTTTATTTAGTTTACTGTCTTCTTTTGGCATATTTTAAAATTACACATGTGGATACTGGCAATTTCAACGACTATTGCCTCTAGCATGCATTTTTTTAAAACTTTGGATTTTATAAAGGAAACAAGGTTGTTTTTTTCTG